>JAOTNS010001060.1:0-44621 GCA_028476615.1 Culter alburnus | reverse complement strand
TTTTTGTCGTTTCCGCGAGGTCCACTGCCCTTGTCTCTGCGTTGTTTCATGTGAAGAGTCCACTACACGAGTTACTTATCAGAGTCGTTTTATAAGTAAAGTTGTAAAGTAGGCTAATACATTACTTAGATGTCCAAACATCTGTTACTTGTTAAAAAAATCACTCTGTTTTCCCATGTATTGATGGCCCCCTCTACTGTCCCCATGTAGAAAGAATCGGGAGAAAGGTTGCACTTCATTTCTGTTCCCCTCACTTCTACGCATACGGCTTCGGAAGAGCTACAGAAAAAGCTCGATTTCCCTTATCTAAGATAAAAATGGATGACGAAACTATTTTTAATATAACCTGGAAGCAAACTCAAAAGTTTTAATTTATAAATTTGTAGATAACGGAATGCATCTCTGCTGCGGAGCAGAAAAACAAAAGAACTCAGTTCTTACCTTGATGCGCATCGATTAGCCAAGAGTGAAAAAAGCCAAACCATTACTATGTCGTCCATAACGAAAGTGTTTTTTTAACAAGAGCGTTTTTTAAAATTTATTTCTTTATTGCTATTTATATTTTAGACAGATATTTTAGATTTATATTTTCTGGTTGTGTCGCACTGCTTCTAAGAGAGCTCATAGATTTAGTCTATTCCTGGACGTCAAGCTACAACCATTGGCTCAATGTACAACAGTCTCCGCCCCCTCTCTCTGCGGCCGGTGCTGCTGTGTTTTGCATCATCTTACAGCTGTTTTTTTAACCTTAGAGTTCTTTTTTTTTGTTTTGTTTTGTTTTTGTTTGTTTTTTTAAATGAAAGCTGTTATCCAAGTGGTGACATGTCTCACGCATTACCTTTCGCTTTGTGTGTCTTCTTTTCAACGCTATTTGATCTTGTAATCTCTCACAGTCACTAGACACCTCTGTGGTTAAGGTTAAGCAGCACAGTAGCTCACATCCCGCTGAACGCACTTCAGATGAAAGCTTCTTGTGTGCTCTATTTAGAGGCTGTTTAATTTAAACGCAATAATAAACTTTTTTTTATTAAACTTGCACATTTAAAAAATATAGGTCTGTAGCCACTCACTGGGATATAACCATCCATATCCAATTTTGTCAACATTTGTGGTTCTATATTTTCTATATTTTGACATACTGATTTAATTTTATCCATCAGGTGTCTATGACAACTGAATAAAAAAATGAGAGATTGATTTTTTTTTTTTTCAATACATGGTAAACTTTACAACATGGTTTCGTTAAGATTAGTTAACTACATTAGTTAACATGAACTAATTATTAACTGTGATGTGTGAAAAAAAAAAATCATAAAAGCATGAAATACTTGTACAGTTTGGAGCCCTAAACATTTGTTCATGTTGGCTGTTGCTACAAATATAGCTACCTGTGCGACTTAAGGTTTTGTGGTTCAGGGTCACATGTCTGTTTCTTGCATGTTGTGTAGAGTTTCAAAAGCTTAATCCTTTTGTTCATTAACCCTGAAAATACAGTGACTGTAAAGAGTAGAATATGCAATATGACCTTATAGCTGTTACAATACAGAAGGGTCGGAGGCAGGAGTAAAACAAACAGTGGTGTTTATTGATACCAGTAGAGTAGAACAGTGTGCAGGTGAGTATAGTGTGAAGTATAGATGAATGGAGTAATGCAGAGTGGTAATACTGTCCTTCTTGTGATCGTAGGAGTGAAGAGCTTGAATGACGCTGGAGACTTGGAACACTCACACACAGATGAAGAAGCACACGAGGGAAACAGAAGACAGGTAAGTAGATCGTCTGGAGTCCTTAAGGTAAGCATACAGGTAAGTATGATACAAACGAGACCAGACAGTGAGGGTGTGTGAGTCCTTTATACTGTGACTGATGAGTGCTGATGGGGTGCAGGTGCCGGTGATTAGTACTCTGGTGATTGGGTGCGCTGTGACTGGCTGATGGTGGAGCCTGGCGTGTCTGTGACAATAGCTTAAAAAGAATGTCAGACACAAAAATATACACTGCTCAAAAACAAACAAGCAAACAAAAAAAAAAACACAGGGTACACAGATGTCTTGTTCCTTCCTTTGTGGTCTTTGGATTATATTCCTGTTTCTTTGTGTGGACTATTTGCCAGTTTCCAGGTTTGGAGTGTCTTTATTTTTTGCCTTTTGTTATTAAATAGTATGTGCATTTGGATTCTCACTTTGCCTCGTCTCTTCAAACATGTAACAGTAGGGATGCACAATGAATCAAATTTCTAATCGTGATTACTATTACGGATACCACATTTACGTTCAAAAAAAAAAAAAAAAAAAAAAAGTCTGCTTACAGAACATTATTTTGTGTGCTTAAGATGTGTGTTTTTTCTTTCTACAGATTATTGTTTTAATTTTAGTTTTGGCATAATGTCATAATACCATATGACATTTTTACTTTTTTTTATTTAAAAAAGAAACCGAACCAATGACATTTGAGGACTAATGCTGTAGAAAAGTAAACGTTTTTCAGGAAGAGTGTTTTCAGCTTGCATATTTTCATATAAAAATATGACATGCAGTTGCTTCAAACAAGCTATTCAAAACATATTTCAGTAGTGTAAACTGTGATAATCGTAATTAATAATAACAATTACAATTTCAAGGGAATAATCAACAGTTATTTTTTCATAACCGTAGATCCCAGTGTGTATGAGACTGATAAAACATTAAACCAAATAAATACATGATTATAATCATATAGGATGTCATATATGTTGTCTACGTTCCTCAAGCAGTTTCTGGTATTTTCCATAAACATGTCTATGTATTATCACAATGATTAGTAAACTTTATATTTCTGCCTCATACGGTGATCAGAATCCCCTTTGGATCACAAGGAAGTTATTTTAAACACTCACTGGTGTCTGAAAGTGAGCTTTTATCTGAAAATTATTTAAAATGTCTTAAATGTTGAAGTTAGCTGGTAGCCTGATATAATAACATGGGAAATTAGCAGCGGTGTTGACCGTCTCCTGTTCATGACACCTCCTCAAGCCCCAGTTGACCCACTTTGGACCAAGGTATTCGGCGGGCAAAAAAACCCTGGCCATTGGCCCAGAGGAAATGTCCCTGGCATGAGCTAGCATGATCTCTTTTGGCTTGACAGTGGAAACGCAGCTAATGTCTCCATCACATTCTCCTATACATTGATACAGATCTGTGCACTTTAAGGAGGCTTTTTTTTTTTTTTGCAGCCACTACTTAGGAGTGGACTAGCTTGCCTGTGGAAGTGTTGACCACACTGGTCTCCAATCGCATGAGTCCATCCAACTCAACACTGAGAACCCCACCTCAGGTGTTTGTCCTTAACAGTGTCCTTCTGGGTACACTGCTCTTTTGAGGTGCTGCACCAGTGCATCCTTAGATGAGAGGATTTGTTCCATTCCTCTTCCATTCTTTGTGAACAACGCAAGACAAGCTTGATCGATGCTGAGTTGGCTGCTGGTGTGATCAAAGAGGAAAATTGTGAGGTAGTTCATAATGGAAATCACCTCCTCTGGAATGCTTTTTGGAGCCTTTGACAGGGCATTGAAGGCCTCTGTTGTCATGTCATCTGCAGTCCAGATCCTCTGCTGTCTTCTTGCCTCTGGATGCAAGTGTAGATGTTGTGTCACAGCCAGTGGAGGCATCGAACACAGGAAGGGTCTTGGATTTGTCAGGACCCGGAGACTTGGCAGTCTCATGGGCAGGTATGTATCTGAAGTTCTTGCCGGTCCCAGATGCCACCCACATCTCCTCAATGTCCAGCTCTGACACATGTAATGTTTCTGATTATACATCTGTGTCCACAGTGCACTGGGTGATCTTTTTAAATCCTTTTCTTGCAGAATCTGCCACATGGAGTAGCATTCTTGTATCTGCCTCTTCATGTATGAAGGAGGGAATCTGATTTGATTCTTGTGCAGACCAGTGTGCCATAACAGAAACTGAGGACTTTCTTGGGTAACACTTTATTTTACACTGTCATTGTTACATATGATACATGTAGTTACTCAGTGCATAATTACATGCCTAGTTATTCAGATTTCAACACATGCAAAAAGACAATACTGGACAATGAACTGAACTAAGGCAGGAACTTAAATACACAGAGGTTAATGACGAACAGCTGTGAGATGATTAGTGTCCACGGTGACTGATGAGTGGCGGGAACAGAGAAACGCATGACAATCAAAACAAACCGAACATGACAGTGACCGTGAAACTAACAATGTATGAATTTAAGATAGAAACAATGAGCTCACTGAAGTAATGAAAACATGTTAACAATAACTAGGATATATAGCAAAATTTGGAATGGTGTATGTTGATCCAGAGTTTACATCATCTGAAGTCCTCGCCGGGGTTGTGGTCATCTCTTCACAGGTGTTGGTCATCTGAAGTCTTCATAGGAGACTGGATCCAAGGCATTCGGCTTTATATGATGTGTTTCACCAGGGTTTTTACCAACCATTTGCAAGCAACTCGATTCCCCCTGTTTCCTCCTGCATATACTGTAACACAAATTTAACACTCAAATCTGAAATAAACCATGTTGAGTGAAAAAAAAAAAAAAAAAATTTGATTGATATGCATGTTTTTGTTCATATATTCATATATTCATTCATATGCTTATGGAACATTGTGTAATGCTTGCTTTACATAGAACTGATTGAAGTCAGATGTATGGGAATGTACAAGATATATGGACAAGTGTTTTAAAGGTGCCCTTGAACATGTTTTTAAAAATGTAATATAAGTCTAAGGTGTCTCCTGAATGTGTCTGTGAAGTTTCAGCTCAAAATACCCCATAGTTTTTTTTTTTATAATTTTTTTAACTGCCTATTTTGGGGCATCATTAACAATGCACTGATTTTCACTGACGCCGCCCCTTTAAGAGCGAGCGTGTTCCCTGCCACATGAGTTGTTGACTATATTACAGCGCATTTACAAAGTTCACACAGCTAATATAACCCTCAAATGGATCTTTACAAGATGTTCGTCATGCATGCTGCATGCATGCTTCGAATTATGTGAGTAAAGTATATATTTGGATGTCAACGTTTTATTTTGAGTGAGTTTGAGGCTGTGTTCCGTGGCTAACGGCTAATGCTACACTGTTGGAGAGATTTACAAAGAATGAAGTTGTGTTTATGAATTATACAGACTGCAAGTGTTTAAAAATGAAAATAGCGACGCTCTTGTCTCCGTGAATACAGTAATAAACGGTGTAACTTTAACCAACAGTAGCCTACATTAGCAACATGCTAACGAAACATTTAGAAAGACAATTTACAAATATAACTAAAAATATCATGATATCATGGATCATGTCAGTTATTATTGCTCCATCTGTCATTTTTCGCTGTTGTTCTTGCTTACCTAGTCTGATGATTCATCTGTGCAGATCCAGACGTTACTGGCTGTCCTTGTGTAATGCATTTGAACACTGGCATTATGCAAATATTGGGGTGGAGCCCCCGACTGTTACGTAACAGTCGGTGTTATGTTGAAATCCGAGTGTTTTCCGGAAGTCTTTTAAACAAATGAGATTTATAAAAGAAGGAGGAAACAATGGAGTTTGAGACTCACTGTATGTCTTTTCCATGTACTGAACTCTTGTTATTTAACTATGCCGAGGTAAATTCAATTTTTGAATCAAGGGCACCTTTAAACTTTCTTACCATGTGTGGAAAATTACAGTTGGGTAGCGTTGTGTTACATACAGAAGGGGACGGAGACACAGGTAAAGTGCAAGTAGAGTGCAGGTGTGTGAATGCAGGTATATTTCGTGACAGATGATGATCGCAGAGCTGATGCTTATTCAAATTCCTCCGTATGACTGCTGACCTTTCTTTGTACAAGAAATAAAACTTTTAAAAGCCAATTGGACAAGTTTGTCTCTTTTGCAGTAAGAGTCATTTTTATTTGCCACAACCATCACAACAGAAACAAAACAATTCTTCAGAACCCAGGAAGTGGTCTGTGTCAGGAGCTTCCTGTTTTGACACTTTTTTTTTGTTTTATATAACTGGCATACATACATACATACAGTGGGTGCATAATAGTTATGCAAGTTGATATTTTGATCATATTTTTTTCCAAGCACATTTGACCAATTCCAAACCACATCAATCTTAATAATTACTATTCTACTAAAATACAAATGTTGTATTTAATCATTTATAAGTTAAACATAATTGTTAAGGAAGGCTGGAAGGGAAAAATCCAGGTGTGCAGGCCTCTCTGAAGGCAAGTGCCTAATGATTTGGATACACTCGGCTCAGTTGACGGGTATCAACAGGCCTCTCTGAAGGCGAGTCCCTGACAGTATGAGCATTTGTCAGCCAACAAAGACTTGCTGTCAGGTAGCTGGCCTTTGCAGGCCTCCTTGAGAGCATGCACACATCCTAGCACGGCTAAAGTGGATCACTTTCCTGCTGCTGGCTCCCTCTGGGAGCTCCACTGACTCTAGCCTACAGCCTGGTTTACCTATTAGGTCAAGCTTATTACTTCCCTCATCTGAGGGCTGGGAGCACTCCCAGCAAGATAATTAACACTTTCAAATGGCCAGAAAGCTACTAAAGACATATTTAAAACAGTTAATGCATGTGACTACAGTGGTTCAACCTTAATATTATAAAGCAATGAGAATATTTATTGTGCAGCAATACATGAATAAATTTCAAAACACTGCTTCATGAAGCTTTATGAAACTTTTGTTTCAAATCAGTGGTTCGGAGCGCATATCAGACTGCCAAAGTCACGTGAACTATTGAAATTTCAAAACACTTATGACATAACAAAGCCTCGCTTACTGAAATCATGTGACTTTGGTGCTCTGATTCGAAACAAAAGATTCGTAACACTTTGAAGCTTCATGAAGCAGTGCTTGCTAAGAAGTGAGTTGCTGTGTTTGAAGGAATTGAAGCAAGTCAGTCAGTGTTCTTGTAGTCACATTTTGCTCATGTGTTCAGTCAAAAGCTTTGATCCTAATAAAGCACACATTAATGAAACTAAGTTGCTTTATTGAAACATCACAGACAGAGTTCAGCAGCTTCATTCATCACATTTAGATGGTATATGAGTGAAATCAGTGGGATTCTCCTGTCTTTCTTTGGGAATGTCTGCGCATCAGAAACAGGAATCATTGATCATTCAGTCTAAGATCTGCACAGATTCAGAGTTTAATTGAATGCATCAAAGAAAAAAAACACTGAATGAAATGTTTTGTTCAATTAACCCTTTGAAAGGGCTTGTTAAAGGGCTCAGAGAACAACGATCATAGAATAACGTGTAGGAGATTAAAATGATGCTTTAGTGTTTTGTGACATCTGTGACCAAGTATTTTTTGTTTATTCATATTTTTGCTATTCATTCATAAATATGTTAGAGAAATAATTATTATTGGAGTGCAATAAAATATATTCATTTCATAAAAATACAGTACAAGTGTAACTCCCATCTGAACAGCACCACAGGGTTAAGCTTTTATCCAAAGCAATATGATTGGAATAAATGGGAATTCTGTGCATAAACATCCAGACACAAGAGTAACTTCTTCATTAACACCATCATCACAACATACAAACATCACAAATCAACCTTTGATGCTTTATGCATTTTTAAAACATTTTATACATTCTACTCAAATGGTAAAGAAAATCAAAATAAAACATGAGGTAGAATAAGGTTTTTAGCACACTGTGGTCCTCCTTTTGCGAGTCACTTTCACCGTTTTGTATCTGATGTCCTCATCTGAAACATCAACAGAGAATTATGCATGTAACACATATTGTGTCCCATCCATGTGTGTATGCATGTGCTGATTCATAAGAAGTTCTCATATGAATATGAATAATCCACGCAATTATTAGTGCATGAGCCAAAATTAAAACTACTTCATTTCTATTGGTGCACATTAACCTGTTTACATCCCAGTATAGCCAGTAGATGCTCTTGATCAAAACACATCAACACACACTGAACTGTACCTGCAGTTTGGCCTGGGACTGAATCTTCATCATTATCACCATCTACCATTTTTTTCCCTTTATATTTCAGACAAGTGAAAGTTTATCTCGACTCTTCCAGGTGTATTGAGCGCATTACTGCCCCTCACTGGCTGCTTGATGAAATCACACTTTCGTTTTCATTCCTGAGGTTCATGGTTTCCAGTCGTAAAGGGATTTAAATTCGTTGTCGACCGCATCTTTAAAAATGCATCCTGGACACGCCTCTTCGCGAGTTTCAGCCAATCAGAATCCTCTTAATCAGATCCTCCTCCCTCACGTAATACTAAATGACATTCTGTTGTATATTTTAGATCTCTAAGAGTTTCTTTAATAAAAGCTCTTACAAGGTAAGTGTGAGTAACGCCACACAAACACTCAGAATAACATGCTTACAGAATCACATGCAGCAGATTCATCCATCACATTTAGATATGAGTAAAATCAGTGGGATTCTCCAGCTGTTTGGGTCTCTTTGGGAATCATTGATCATTCTGTCTGAGATCTGAACAGATTAAGTGTTAGTTAATAAAATATGCATTAGGGACAAAGAAAAAAAAACTTCTGAATAAAATGTTTTTGTTCATTTAAACTCTGAAAGGGCTCATTAAAGGGCTCATAACACTTTAGTGAAGATGCATTCATTTATTACAGTGCACTATGAAAACAGATGTACAAAAAGGCACATTTATGCATTTTATCAGACACTTTCATCCAAAGAGACTTACAGTGTATACAAGCTAAAATATGAATTTTTTCAAAACTTGTTGTCCTGTGAGCATCTGTTTCCTCTCACCCACAATATCAATTCAGTATATCACCCACATCAACATTAACACCAAGAAGAAAGAAAACTTTCCCCAAGTATTTTTTAATTTATACATTTAATTTAACACATCGTGTACAAGGGCTGGTTCTTGACCTCTAGCTATGGAAGAGTGGGTTTCTATCAGAGTATGACTGCAGCTCTGCATGATGATAGGAATCATTTTATTTTCACTTTAACAGTCTTTACTTTTCCACCATCCAACGACAATTCTGAAAGTAAACATGACAGGACCTTGTTATTACTGCTATAGCGAGTGTGACTTTAACGTGCGTCTGAGTGATAGATAACCCGCATACTCTCATACATTAGTGTTGTTGATAAGATCATGATGAAGCAGATACTCTACTATACATTCAGTTTAGCAGCATTAATTGAACAACAAGTTAAACAGGACAAGATTTCAAGTTAATGCACATGCATTTTAAACACGTTTTTGCTCTGTCCATGCAATACATGCGTGTTCTTGCACAAGTTTTCTATCTTGCATAAACTAAACTGCTCAGGTAATGTCAATAATATGAGCCGGTTCAAAATTTCACTTAAAAATAAATCAGAGCAATAGAAATGCATATTCACATTTACAAATGAATATGAAGATGTGCCTCAGATTGCTTTCAATCAATGAACAAATCATAAAATAATAATAATACAGAATATTAAGAAGTGAACAGGTTTTCTCTGATAATAAATAATATTAGAACGGCTATTAAAAACCAGAGGGTCAATGTCACATAGTAAATCAATCACCAACAGAATAATTTTAGGATGGGATTATTGTAAACACAGGTATCAAATACCAGTCGTGTCTAAAGTGAATCAGATATGGTTGCTCCTGCTATAAAAAGCCACTGAGATTCTGTTTCACTGTTAAAATCTGCAGAATGAAGAAAAAAAACAAACATTATAAATGCATTTAACCTGCTGAAGTGAATTGAGGCACTTCAATTGTTTGTGGCAAGCAATATTAATAGCATTGGCCTGTATTAAGTTTCATATATTTTATACATGCAGAAGCAGTGTTACTATATAAAGGTCAGTCTGCACATATTCACTAAAAAATAAACTGGGACTTTACCCCATTTTACTGAAGCTGGTTCAGTCAGACTGCTGTGAATGAGCAGACAATCATAAGATCCTTCATGGTTTCTGTCGATCTTCACACTGATTCTCATCTGAAAGGTTTCATCATCATTTGGTCTGATTCCAGAAGATGTTTGATGCTCAAGATTAATTCTGTTCAATCTAATGTTCATCTGAACATCTCTGGGGTAGAAACCAGTGGCCAGACATGTCAGAACCAGCTTACTGTCATCATCAGGAGCTTTCCTCACAAAGATGTGAACATCTGGTGAATCTGAAGAAACATAAAATCATAATGAAATTAACAAATAAATATTTCCAAACTATTTGGTTCTGTGTGCTGTGAAAAAACCCAAACCAAATGTTTTCAACTCATCAGTATTTGTTACTGAATTATGATAAATCACCACTTTATCAAAACACACAATGAATTTATTTAAAAACATGGAGATCCAGTCAGTGCAGTTCTTGACGAAATACTTGAGGAACTGGTTTCGTCCAGTTTGACGATCCCATTCCTCTTTGGTTTCTTTGGCTTTGGGGTTTTTATCAATCCACTTCATAGTGTCAGAATTAAAGGATATAAAATCCTCTCCATCAAATCCATATTCATCAAAGACAGTCAGATTCACTGTTCCATCAGGAAGTTTCTCCAGTTCACAGCCAATTATTCTCTGAAGAACATGAAGCTCTACAATCACAGAACAACATCACTGATTAGACACATACAGTAAATACCTGATAATTAATGAGTAAATAATTTAACTCACCAGAACACTGTGGGTTTGTGCAGTTTGACAGAGTCTCCAGCTGATCTTTGTACCAGTAGTGTGGTAATTCATGTCTTTTTTATTTTTAAATAAAAGTGTTTTCTATCAAATGTTGTATTTCCTACGTTTGGTTTTACAAATGGAGACAATCTCAGAAGGATGAACAAATAATGTTTGTGGTCATCACATTAAAAATAACATTTGAAGTGCTGGAGAAATGTTGCATGTGCGTGTCTAATAACAGACACCACATTTCTTATTCAAACGTTCCCATAGCGTTGTCTTTATTGCAATCAATAAAACTGGTTTATTGCCAAATTAGGCAAGTGTAATACATTAAAATATGAATTCAACATTGAAAAGTCAACCACTGATGGTTTTGTGTCAGTGTACAGTGAGTACAGAATGGCTGAATGACTTGATGACTTGATTAAAGCACTTAAACATGGAAAAAGTCAGATTTTCATAATTGGTGAATATTTGTACTCTTTGGACTCAGTCTTACAAGGCTTTTTTCTTTCATGTTTGTGATCAGATTATCTACCTTTTGAAATCATTCAGTAACTGATAGAGCGAGTTTCAGTTGCAAAGAGCTGCTCGTAAAGTTTAGACAAGAATAGAGTAAAAAAGTATTAAAATAAAAATATTTTGACATAATTACGGAGGAACTGAAGACATTATTCTGTTGACAGTTCTAGATTTGTTTCTCATCAGGTTTTTAAGGGCTTACAGCTCTGAAAATGTATGTTCAAAATAAATATGAAAAACATTTTTTTTTGGCATTATGAGATCTGAAAACATCTTTTTAGCAGTTATTATTTTCTGCATAAAAATCCTCTAAATTACAGAATTTTCTAGAATTTGGGAGAAATGTCAGTATTTACAGAATAAAACCAATTTAATTTTACTCAAACACGTACCTATAGACAGTAAAGCCAGAGAAACTGATCATTTTGAGGTGGTCTCATAATTTCTTTTTTTTATTCAAAGAACAAAAATATCACAAATCACTCTGTTACCAGCTGCTTTATGTTTGATGTATTTAAAAAAAAAAAAAAACATTAAAATACCATATATACAGACATTTTATACATACACATAAAAAACATTATACAAATGCCCCCCCACCCCCAGCAATGTGCAGAAAACTGTGTAGCCATTTGTGCTACAAACCAGCAACACAAATCTTAAAGGGGTCATGAACTGCATTGTTTTATTGTTTTATAATGTCTCCTGGGGTGCACTTATAATATTAGTACGATTTTTACATAAAAAAACATAATTTAGAAATAAAAGGCATTTTTCCTACTCTGATTTAGCCCTCTGATCTGAACGCTCTTAGTTAAGGGGCGTGTCTGCTACGAGACTTAAGTGTAAATGCCCACTGCTGTGATTGGCTAACATCTTTGCATATTAAATAGTATAGTATAATAGTATTACTCTCTCAAAAACTTTAAGCATTTTACTATTACAGCTCTTAAGGTTAACTAATCATGAAAAGTGTTGCATTACATTTAGGCATTACATTTATATACCGAATACAAATATAAATAAAGTTTAACTGAGACATTCACATTATTGAAAATAAATAACCATATTCTTTGAAAAATAATGTTATTTTTAGTGCTGTATCGCTCTTCTCTCCTCCTCATCTCACTAAAACACAATTGGACGGGGCTAACTTTGCAATGATGAAGTAGGCGTTAATTTCTTCTGTGGAGGCGGAGTTTCATCAATCTATAGACACATTCCGGGACGAGTCGTTCACTGGTCCTGGTGTCAGTAAAAGCTTGTATTGGAAGATTTCAGTTCTGAAACTTACAGTATATTCTTAGGTATGATGACCTCATATATCAAAAGCTCAAGCAAAAGTTGATTTCTCAATTCATAACCCCTTTAAGACAATACATTAAAATACTAGATGGTAATATCAAGCAGCATAACAAGCTGTTTTGTACAGTAATCCATAAGTTATTAAAAAAATTAAAATGAGGACGATATTCAGAGTCATTCCGTGTCAACTAAAAAAGAGGTCCCCAGCTCAAATGTTTGATCTTGTTAATATTTTTTCTGTAGAAAGACAAACATAAATACTGATAAAATCCAAAATATTAAATGTCACAGATGTATATTTACTGAGTAATCCACTGTTTTGTAGAGCGGGATCAAAATGACCATTTTCACCTGAGATTTGGAGCCAAATTAGAGGGGTTTCAAAATGACTTAGGAAAGATGGCAGCATCATTATTTTATTTTCACACAGAGATTGGTAGATCCGTTTCTACAGTAAAATCTGTTGACTTTAAATCTTTTCATTATATGCCAAAAGTGACCGTTCAAAAATGGCAAAAAGCACTTCTTATGTTTTTTACCTCAAGCTGTCATGCCTGAAACTCAAGAAGTATTAAAGATATCCTAATATCCTTCTAGATTCTCATCCTTAATGAATTTCTTATGGAATCTTCATTTTTAATGCCCTTTATATTTCAGTCCCATAGATATTGGGACCCCAGTGTGACTCCATGTCCAAACTGTTGAATTTTACTAATATTTAATGGTCAAGAATGAAATGTTGGTAACTATTTAAACAGCTGATAGTTATTGTGTTTAAAGAGGAATGTCTGAAGAACAAACAATACTGAAACTAGAAATGTATCAAAACAATCGAACACAACACACCTCTCTGAGTGCCAAAAACAAACATATTTCTGAAGTTTACATGTCTTTAATTCAAGAAGTGTTAAAGATATTAATGTCATTTTAGATTCTTGTTCTTATGAAACTTTTCTTTTGGAATCTTTATTTTTAAGGCCCTATATGGTTCAATCTCATAGATACAGGGATGTCAAAGGGGTGACGTGTAGTTACGATACTGTGTATCTGAACTCTCTTGGTGGCTTCAAAAGCTGTTAAAATGAACAAAATAATTATTCCAAATATCCCTTAAACTGATTCAAATAGAGATTCTTATAAATACATTTTTAGAGCAAGTTAATGTGCCTCAACCATTTTCAGTGGATTTTTGGTACTCAGAGAGTTATGTTTTATGCAATTATTTGATTGAGGGAAACAAGATAAATTTCTTGTTTAAACATCATTTATTCTCCAGACATTCCTCTTTAAATGCAATAAGTATCAGCACCACATTTTGCACCACATTTGGTTTTGATGACTGAAAATGGGTAAAATTCAACAATTTGAACAAAGAGCTGCAGAGATCCCCATATCTAGGTTTTGAACTATATAGGGCCTTGAAAATGAAGATACCCAAAGGAAGTTTGTTAAGAACAGAATCTAAAGGAATATAAGATATCTTTAATACTTCTTGAGTTCAGGCATGCAAACTGCTTTTTGCCATTTTGAACTCTCACGTTGACATCCCTTACGAAAAACTAGTATATTCAAGTTCATTTGATCAAGTATACTAAAGCATAATATCAATGTACTAGTAGTAAACTTGTAAGTGTACTATTTTAATACGCTTGGAACTAAATTGGCCCAAATGAAGTATACGTTTAAGTGTACTATAAGTGTAACAGTAGTAAACTTTAACTAGTTCACAGCTACGTTTCTCCTTTGTACTGCATCTGTACTAAAAGTGAACTTATACTAGTATACTAGTAGTTTAACTATTTAATACTACAGCAAAACTGCAGTGTTAAATTAACTCTCCAGGAGTACATGTGAGACCATATCAAGAGTGTTAAGTTATGAGATAATTAAGTGATTAATTGAGTGATGATTGAGCATTATTGAAGACACCTGATGATAACAAGCAGAATCACCAAAGGAGAAAATCACAATTTTTAAGCCACCATCGTGGAGATGAGGGTTTGGCTTTAGTTGGCTCTTGACCCTTGACTTTTTAAATAAAAATTTGTTTGGGCTGTTTTAACTGAGTTATAACATCCAGACAAAAGTGGAAAAAATGGTCAGGTGGGTTGGTTATATTTCACATAATCATTATTTGGTCGGAATATCTGAACTTATAGAGCCCAATCTCTGAGTTAGATTTACATTATTGTTTACAGCAGCACAAGATAAGCTTTATCAATATAATCTGACAGATTTCACAAAACAGTTGTTCTGAGCAAAAAAAAAAAATCTTTCTCTAGGCACACACAGACATCAAGAATCAGCTGTGAATCTCAATGACGGTGACAAGCAACATATTCTGATCAACAGATCAACTCTGAACATTAGAAAACAAGCTACTAAAAAGTCACATAAACGGAACAAATAAAATATGAGAATAAAGAAAAATACTAAGACAATTCAGCTCATAATTATTCATGCAGCAATGCATGATGGGAGCTGTGGATGAGTTTGATTGGTGGCACCCAGAATGCACGCAACATGCTTAATTATTCTCACCACTGTGAGATTCACGGGCTGATTCTTGATGTTGTGTGTCTAAATAGAGCCTTTTTTTCTAAGAACAACTTTTGATGAAACCTTTGAATTATTTTGAAGAAAACTGGATCTTGTGCTGTAGAATCACAGTTCTGCTGTAATTATAATTGTCAATCTAACTCAGAGATTGGGCTCTAGATGAGTTCAGATATTCAGATCAAATAACGATTATGTGAAAAATAACCAACATCACTGATCATCTTTTAGCTTTGCTTGTCTGGTGTTATAACTCAATTACAGCAGCCCAAACAAGTTCTAATATTAAAGAGTCAAGGGTCAAGAGCCCAACTAAAGCAAACCTCATCTCCACGATGGGGCTTAAAAATTGTGATTTTCTCCTTTGGTGATTCTGCTTGTTATCATCAGGTGTCTTCAATAATGGCCAATCAACTCAATAATCACTTATTATCTCATTAACTTTAACACTGTTCAGGGGGGGGAAAAAAATATGGCAGGACTTTTACTTTCTGACCCCTGGACTTTCAACCTCTGCAGTTTACTGAGAGTATATTTCAAAGTGTACTTTCGTATACTAAATATGTAGATACTACTAGTATTAAAATAGTAAAACTACTAGTATACTAGTATAAGTTCACTTTTAGTACAGATGCAGTACAAATGGAACTAGTTAAAGTTTACTACTGTTACACTTATAGTACACTTAAACGTATACTTTCAATTGGGCCAATTTAGTCCAAGCGGTATTTAAAATAGTACACTACAAAGTTATTACTAGTACATTGATATTTACTTACTACATAAGTATCTTGAACATTACTTTAGTATACTTGATCAAATGAACTTGAAGTATACTAGTTTTTCGAGGGATATAATGAAACAAAGATTGCTAAAGTCAACAGAATTTACTAAAGACCTACCAATCTCTGTGTAAAAATAAATAAAGATGCTGCCATCTTTCTAAAATTATTTTTACACCCCTGTAATTTGAAAATTGTCATTTTGACCCACTCTAGAAAATAGGGATATCTGAAATACATCTGTGACATTTATTATTTTGGCTTTCATCACTATTTATGTTGGTCTTTCTACAGAAAAAATATCAACAAAATCAAAAGTTTGAGTGGGGAAGTTTGTGAAATTTGGTTGATTTGACACGGAATGACCCTGTTTATCTTTTTGGTAAAAGCTTGAATTCAGGAGTTCATCTAGAACACCCAAGGTAATTATTTCTATAAAGGGTTAGTTCACCCAAAAATGAAAATAATGTCATTAATTATTCACCCTCATGTCGTTCTATACCCGTAAGACCTTCGTTCATCGGAACACAAATTAAGATATTTGATAAAATTGATGGCTCCGTCAGGCCTCTATTGAGAGCAAAGCCATAAACTCAAGATCCATTAATGTACTAAAAACAAATTTAAATCGTTCATGCGAGTACAGTGGTTCAATCTTAATATTATAAAGCCACGAGAATATTTTTGTGTGCCAAAAAAAACAAAATAACGACTTTTCAAATATCTATGGCCGAATTCAAAACACTGCTTTGGAGCTTTACGAATCTTTTGTTTTGATTTAGTGATTCGGATCGCAATGAAACTGCTACACTGCTGAAATCACTTTGGTACTCTGAACCTGATTCGATTTGTAAAGCTCAGTTTTGAAGCCCAAAATAAGTGCATCCATCCATCATAAAAGTAATCTATACGGCTCCAGGGGGTTAATAAAGGCCTTCTGAAGCGAAGTGATGGGTTTTTCTAAGAAAAATATCCTTATTTAAAACTTTATAAAGTACAATAACTGGCAGACGGTCGTACGCATCGATTTGCGCCAGAAGAGTGCCCTCTGACCCGACACATGACACAATGATGAACGTGGAAGCGCAGAGGAGAGAGCAAAACAAAACACCGGTCACAAATTAGAACTCTAAATGAGAATTTTTAAAGAGAAATGTTGGAGGATTTCAATAAAAAGGAGCTTGAGTTTGTGCACAGTCCGATTTGTTGAACCGCAAGAGGCGTTTAAGCTTACGATACTCCTACATCCTGCGTCATACATCGCTTCACGAGTTATGTGTACGGTCATCTGCTGGAAGCTAGTTTAGATTGTATTATTAGATATATTATTAGATTTTCTAACAAAAACGCATTGCTTCGCTTCAGAAGGCCTTTATTAACCCCCTGGAGCCGTATGGATTACTTTTATGATGGATGGATGCATTTATTTTGGGCTTCAAAATCTCACCCCTCCATTCACTCCCGTTATAAATCTTTGGAGAGCCAGGATATTTTTAAATCCTAACTACGCGTGGTTAGTCTGAAACAAGATAATCATATATGCCTAGGATGACTTGAGGGTGAGTAAATCATTGGATAATTTTCATTTTGGGTGAACAATACATACAAACTGATGTAATGTGTCATCAACCGTCATTACCTTCTTTTCACAGACTGTGATGACATACATTTTAACAGTTACGAATACTGCATATAAACTTCTATAATTATCAAGTATATTTTCATTTCTAAGAAGTCTAATTAAATTACATTAAATACTTTATTTATTGAATTATTTTAGAGCTTTGATGTTGTCTCATTTGTCTCACCATTTCCATTTGCCTGAAAAAAACAAAACAAAGAATATTGTTACACACATAACAAATATGAAGTGTTCTTGATCCTATAAATGTTTCAATAATTGTCAAATGTGAAGTTTGTAGCATTCATATTTCAACCGATCATAAAGAACATAATAAACAGAGACTAGAATGATTAATTATTCTTATTACATTAGAAGTGACCCATAAACAGACATTAGAAACAGCTGAAGGCAAAAAAAGTAATCTGAAAACTTATAGTCATAATAATCCTAGGACTGTTTCTCCTCAGATTTAAAGTAAATGAAAAATATTTAATTTCTAATCAGAGCCCATAAACCAGTGTTTCTCTATGTTTTTGAACACTTATGAAAAATAATATTTAAAGAACTTTATTATTTACAGAAACTAAGAGTGGCAATATATGAAAATATTATTTTTTTTTCAAATTGCAATTTCTACCTCATAAAATATTTTAGACCCTCGACATAACTAGAAACATTTAAATTCATAATTTAAAAAAATTCCAAGACTTTTTAAGATTTTAAAGGTCCCATTCTTCGTGATCCCATGTTTCAAACTTTAGTTAGTGTGTAATGTTGTTGTTAGAGTATAAATAAAATCTGTAAAATTTTAAAGTCAAAGTTCAATGCCAAGCGAGATATTTTATTTACAGAAGTCGCCTACATCGAACGGCCAGTTTGGATCATCCCTCTACTTCCTTCTTTATGACGTCACTAAAACAGTTTTTTGACTAACCTCCGCCCACAGGAATACACAAGAGTTCCGTTTGTAGAGTGTGTTTGTCGCCATGTCGTCGAAAACGCTGTATTTTCATCCGCAGTCCAATCACGGGGTTGATTCGGCTCAAATTGATGGGTAAAATTAAAGACATGTTTACAATACATGAGCGCATGCATCTCCCCGTTATGGTAAGAGGCGTGACCTTCCGGGCAAGGAGCGCTAAGCTGCTGTCGAATCACAACACAGAAACCGCTGGCACAATCAGAAACCGTACGTATTCTGAAGGAGGGACTTCAAGAAAGGAAGTCATCAGCCCGTTTTTATGACAGGGAAACAGCGGTATACAGATAAGTAAATTATGTGAAAAATACTGTGTTTTTTACACGCGAAATGAACACATGTTATATTGCACACTATAAACACAATCAAAGCTTCAAAAAACCACGAAAAACGGGACCTTTAATTTCCACAATTTTTCCAGGTCTAGAAATCACACTTTTCAATTGTCCTGATTTATTTATTCAACTATCGACTGCAGGTCACTGTTTGAAGCTTTGGATGAACTGAATAGGATTTCTGCACAAAGACAGACAATAAATGTGATGAGATACCTGTGTGGTGGAGAGGATGATTATTATTCAGTTTTCTGTCATCATAATATTATTCTCCACTGTTTCCTTCTGACCTAGAAAAGATAAAGCAGATTATATAAAAACTTGAGCTTGAGTACAGCTAATTTTTTGTTTTTGTTTGTAAATACAGAATTCAGTGCATGTTCATACAATAATGTTCTTTCATATTTAGCTGCAGAGTAAAATTAATCAAAAATCATCAAAATCTCTACTTGTTCACATATTTCTACTGTTGGTATTATAGACAAAATTGTTCATCCCTTGTTCAAATATTTTCAAATGTCTTTAAAACAAGGATATTTACAACAACAAGACACTTAAAGCAACAGTGTTTGAATATTGATCCATTGACTGTCTGCTTTGTAGATGAAGTAACCAATCACAGCGAGAACTAGAACAGCAGCTGCTCCTGCAATGACAATCCATGTATAATCCATTTCACAGGCAATATATGTTCCATCTGCAGAATGAAGAAAAAATATAACAAAACCATTTAGAGTATTTTTTAATTAATGTTTTTTTTTTTAATCAATATTATGAACTTTTGAACTGAATCGAGGCACTTTAAATGTAATTGTTTGAGGTAAGAAACATTAATGTATCTCAGCATCTTGTTCTTCTGTTACAAATATGTGAGAACTGAATTTCATGATATTACCCATTCTACTGTAACTGGTTCAGTCAGACTGCTGTGAATGAGCAGACAATCATAAGATCCTTTGTGATTACAGTCGATCTTCACACTGATTCTCATCTGAAAGGATCCATCATCATTTGGTCTGATTCCAGAAGATGTTTGATCCTTACGTTTAGTTGTACAATCTAATGTTCATCTGAACATCTCTGGTAGAAACCAGTGGCCAGACACGTCAGAACCAGCTTACTGTCATCAGAGAGCTTTCCTCACAGAGACATGAACATCTGGTGAACCTGGAGAAGAAAAATAATGCAATTAACAACAAACACCAAAGAGTTTGGTTCTGTGAAAAAGAACATCACTGCCTGTTTAGCCCACCCACCGATTCACACTGAAAGAGGCAAACACAGGTCTACACAGAACCAAAATAAAGATGGTCCGAAGACAGCAAGATGCTTTGCGGTGCCAAGTTGTGGAAAAAACAGTCCTGCCTTCTGATCCTATCATTAGGAAAGAGTGGATAAATGTATTTTAATGAAGTTCCAAACCGTGTCAGTAAGAACTTGGTTCTTTGTTCACTTCATTTCACTACGGATTCGTTTACAAATAAGGCACAATTCGACGCAGGATTTTCAGGAAGACAAACTAAAAGACGATGCTGTGCCGGCTATATTGGATCAGACAGTAATGTTGCACCACACAAGCTTGAGTAACTGTTTTTATTACGTAGTCACTATTGATTTGTCTGTTATAACAGATCGCTTGATATGAACTAAATATTTATGCGTTACTAAATTGTGATTAAATTATATACAGAAGCGATCAAAGAACATTCTCCTCATAATGGCTGAAGCTGTTAATCACACGGCACGAGTTTATCTGGACTCTCGCCAAAACTCCCGTTATAATCAGTGACTGCACAATGAACCACTTGCTTTATTTACATCATGTTTGCATGGCTAGTTATGGCGAAAGCATTCGTGAGAGTGCAGACACCAAGTTCCAATGACATGATCACTACCATCACACGATCAACAGGCTGTCGGTCATCGGCTACAGCGCTCATCGCTGCACACTTTCATGCGACAGGAATAGACCGATATAGTAATCAACACTTGTCCTGATTAGTTCATCTTGGCAGCTGTAGGCCCTAATAGTAAAAAGGTGGTAAAGTTTTCGCAGTGGGGGTTCAATCTCTAACTGCCTGGCAGCACCAGTTCCATGTGTAAGACTTATTTAATATGCAAACATGTCAGCCAATCACAGCAGTGGGTGTTTACACTGAAGTCTCACAGCAGACACACCCCTTAAAACTGAGCGAGGGCTAAAATCAGGGTAGAAAAATAGCCTTTTATTTCTAAATTTTGACATTTTTTGATATAAAAATCATACTAACATTATATGTTTACCTCAGGAAACACTATGAAATAATTTCCAGTTCTTGACCCCTTTAAAGGGTTAGTTCACCCAAAAATGAAAATTCTGTCATTAATTACTCACCCTCATGTTATTCCACACCCGTAAGACTTCGTTCACCTTCAGAACACAAATTAAGATATTTTAAGAAATCTGAGAGATTTCTGTCCCTCCATAGATAGTCTATGTAACTACCACTTTCAAGGTCCAGAAAGGTAGTAAAGACATCATTAAAGTAATCCATGTGACTGTGTGGTTTAACCTCAGTTTTATGAAGTGACACAAGTGATTGTTTGCGAAAAAAACTAAAAAAACTAAAATAAATAAAATTACCACTTTATTTACAAATGTTAATCTCAGACATGTGTCTACGGGTTTGGAATGTCAGAGGGTGAGAAATGAATAGGGGTGTAACAATACACAAAACTGATGGTTCGGTTTTGTACCTCGGTTTTGAAGTCACGGTTGGTTCAGTTCAATTAGGTACAGCAGGGGAGAAAACTGCTTTTACAAACATTTTGCTTTTATTTATTCAACAGTATTTACTGAACAATTGTGTCTCTGTCTTTAAATGAAAACAGAGACACAATTTGTTCGTAAAATACTGTTCTAAGGATAAAAAACACCAGGGGGCCCTTACTTGCACATTACTATATAATAAAGTCCAGAGCCCAAACTATTAGCCTAAATTCAGTTGCTATTTATTTTTTGATAGAATAATCAACACTCAAATAACAAATCATATGTAACATGTAAACTGCACATAAGGTAGTTTTGCATTAACTTCTAAATCTAATTATAAAATTATGTTTTTACTCCAAATCGTTGTTGAAATAATCATTTACACCGTGGCTGTCATTTTCACGATAGAATATTTGAACAACATAAATAATCAAGACATCACAAATAAGTTAAATGAAATATAATGAATATATAAGCTAATGTAGTGCATATATTTAGTGAAAGCGGATCGCCTTAGGTAAATGCTATGTGACAGTGTTTACAAGCTGTTTTATTGACATTTTTCTGCCGTTGAAACACTGATTGAGCGATTACACGAGATATCATATGTTTCAGTAAGTTGTACTATATCTTCAATTATACTAGATGTTCAATCATGTTTATTCGCCCGATCACATGAAAATGCGTAATAGTACGAGTGTGTAATCTCATAGAATATACGTCAAAATGAGTTTTGGCGTGCTTATGGTACGCAGTTTTTCGCGTGCATATGATACGCACCCACCCCCCACCCCCATCCTACCCAAGAGCGTATCATATACATGCCATAAAGTGCCTATCATATGCACGCAAAAAACTGCGTACCATAAGCACGCCAAAACTCATTTTGGCGTATATATTCTACGAGATTACACACTCGTACTATTTATATGCATTTTCATGTGATCGTGTTGTTTATTCTGTAAGAAGCATTAAAGAGTAAGAGATGATCGCTTTCACTTGTGCTCCCGCTTGAAATGAGGCGCCTGCATAGTAATCTGTCACGCCACATTAAAGAGCGCCAAAGCGGCATTTTTATGTTTGCATTTCATGATAAAAAAGGCAGATTTTTAAAGATGACAATTTGTTTCTTAGTGGAAGTAACAAAACGTGGAGTTTATTGCGATTAATGGTGGTTAGGCTACTGTATTCGTCGTTTAGAATCAATAGGCCGGGGCAGAAGGGGGTGGGGCGCGTTCGGTACACCATGAGAGTATCGTGGTTTATCCAAGAGCCAAGACCCAAGAGCAGTCATGGTACAGCTTATTACTAAAAAATAAAGAGTAAAACAAGCACAGGTCACCAGCTGGCAGGGCAGAGTCCAAATTGGCAGAGCGGTGGTGAAGAGAAACAGGCAACCAGCAGCCAGACAGAAGGGATCTGAACCAGAAGATCCATCTGAAAAAAGCAACAATAAACAAGAGAGCTAGAAGAGATCAGATCCATACACCAGGCAGAAAGATCAAACCAGACTGAGCCAGAGAGCAGAATCCAACCCAGACAGAAAGACTGGACTGAGCAGAGCACTGAAGCCAAACAGGATTAGACTAAACCCTGACACTCAAAAGAACATTTTCAGCTGTCTCAGTTGGTATTTATTTGTTATTGAATGATGATAAATCGCCTCTTTATCAAGAATTAGAAACACAATTTAATAATTAAATGATGTAATTAGAACTTACTCTGTTTTGTGTTGTTAAACGTTGAGATCCAGTTCATGCAGTTCTTGTGGAAATCCTGCAGGAGCTGGTTGTGTTTTGTGTGAAGATCCCATTCCTTCTTGGTTTCCTTGGCATTTGGACTTTTATCAATCCACTTCATAGTGTCAGAATTAAAGGATATAAAATCCTCTCCATCAAATCCATATTCATCAAAGACAGTCAGATTCACTGCTCCATCAGGAAGTTTCTCCAGTTCACAGCCAATTATCTCTGAAGAACATGAAGCTACAATCACAGAACAACACTCATCACAAACTTACAGTGAATATAATGTCTGATAATGAATGAGAGTAAATCATGAATCTCACCAGAACACTGTGAGTTTGTGCAGTTTGTCAGAGTCCTGATCTGATGAATGAACCAGTCTCTAGAATCAGGTGGATCTTTAGGAGGTTCAGTCCAGTCATCTTCAGTCAGAATCCAGACTCTTTCTTCATTATTGTAGTGTTTGATCCGTCTGTCATCAGCAACAACCTCAGCACTGAACTCTGGGAATGTGTCTGCTTTAGTCAGGACTGTAAACTTGTAGTGGAGAAAGTGTTTCACTGAGGAACATATGAAACACATAACAATGAAAACACAAACACAATAGAAGTGTGCAACTCTTTTTATTAGGACAAAAAGTCTTGTCATGTATAGTGACCATGCATGTCCTCTTTTATTGACCTTAAAAATGCAAGACAGGGATTTCTTAATTGCCTAAAATGTCCAAGACTGATTTGTTTCTCACATTGTGAGACATCAGTTGAGAAAATGTCAGTCTATGCATTAGTCCAGCATTTGAGTTGCTTGTTTCTGCAGATGCTTCTCGAACAACACAATCAATTAAATACAGTTCAGGTGTGATATTGGTCAAAATGCTTCGTTGTAATATGTATATATTACATATTATGTGTAATATGCCCTTCAAGTGGAGTTGGAAACACTGAAATCTTGTTATGTGATAAATCAATAAAGTAATTTCTGCCTTCAACTGCACCTGGAAAACTCGTACCTCCAGGCCAGGGGTTTGTTACAACATGTCACGCATTCCTGTCAGAACATAACACTGAATAAATAAGTGGCCCATTTCTGCACAATATAATTCTTTTGTTTTGTTTAGACTACTTCTATCTTATGTTCTGTCTTGAATATATGGCATGTCGCACAAAAACCTAACAGGATTTTTCCGTTGGCTTTCAGTTTATTACACATTTTGTTCATCATGACTGAAGGAGCCATATGTATCTTATTTAATTTGAATACATTTGTTCATTTAAAAATCTTTTGGTCTTGCATAGAACAATGATAAATCTGAGGTATTTGATCAAATTTGGGAACAAATTTTAGAACATCTTAAGGTAATTGATGTAGTGCACTCATAGCCAATGGCCCCTGTTAATGCCAAAGTTATTAGTAATGAGTGTAATCTCTCTGTATTCATTGATAATGTATTTAATGTTGTGCCTAAAGTTTTATTAGACAGCTGACAATAGTCAGGATCATGCACTTTATCTCTCTTTCTGTATTGTACAATTGTTACCAATGTCATTCTTATGAGTCATAAAGGTAGTAGATTTTATTTTAATAATACACTGCCCTCCAAAAGTTTGGAAACACCCTAGAAAAGTGGGGTTTTGGACAATATTGGCATGAATCCTTTTTAATTGTGATAATTTTGCACTGATAAGGGACAACACAAACTACGAAAACATATTTATTACATAAAACAGTTTATACATAGAAAAACTTCATCAAATATCCAGCATTAGCAGCTATCTGACCTAAACTGGGTTCTGATTGGTTCATTGTATTCTAAAACTTAATTGGCAATCAATTGTTGAAGCTACACTCTAAAAAATGCTGGGTTAAAAACAACCCAAGTTGGTTGAAAATGGACAAACCCAGCGACTGGGTTGTTTTAACCCAGCAGTTGGGTTAAATGTTTGCCAACCTGCTGGGTAGTTTTACTTAACTCAACTATTGTTTAAAATTACAGTATTGCTTACTTAAAATGAACCCCAAATTAACATTTATTAATATGTTTAATAAATGAACATTTTAATTTCATTTTAGATTCATTTTAAGTCAGCCATATAGTCATTTTCAAACAATAGTTGGGTTAAATAAAACTACCCAGCAGGTTGGGCAAACATTTAACCCAACTGCTGGGTTAAAACAACCCAATCGCTGGGTTTGTCCATTTTCAACCCAACTTGGGTTGTTTTTAACCCAGCATTTTTTTGAGTGCATGAACACTTGACAAACACGGAACACATAACACTATTACACATTATTTACTTAAAACACTTATTTATATCTCAAATTGCACACATAACTGTACATACAATGTCTATAATATATATTGTCTTTTGCTTTTTTGCACTTTGTCTATCTTGTAAATTTGTATATTATTATTTTATTCTTTTTATTATCTGTGTCTTGTCTTGTCGCTGTTACTCTGTTGCACTGTGGAGCTTCTGTCACTAAAACAAATTCCTAGTATGTGTAAACAACATACCTGGCAATAAAGCTCTTTCTGATTCTGATTCTATATATTTTCATAGGATTAAGAGACTCCTCTACAACATTTGAAATTGTATCCAGCTAAGCATTACCTGTCCAGTCAAAGGAATTTGTCTTGCATGCATTTGTCCCTCAAATGTTCTGTTGTTTTGTCATTTTTTATTATTATAATATCTATTTTTTTCTTTTCTCCCTCATTGTTGTCTTTGTTCTGTTTGATCCGTTTGTTCTGTTCTGTCACTAAAATAAATGTGTAAAAAATGTTTGTGTCCTCTGTAGGTGTGAAGGGGGAAAGAACATTTAAAGGATGCCACCCCCAGACAGGAGGGAGGGGCTGGTGCAACAGTCTACTACATTTTATCCATTCAAGTTAACATTATAAATTAACATTAATATAGAACAACTTATTATGAACAATTAACCCTTCACAATATGGTTGCTGAAACTATTTAAATATGCACCGTCAGAAAAAAAGGTAAGCTACACTGCTGTCACTGGGGCAGTACCCTAAGGCACAAAAGAGAAAAGGCACTAATATGTAGCTTTAGGTACTAATATGTACCATTTAGGGGTAAGTAAGGTACAAAGATGTACCTTTTGAATTTTGTACCTGCCCCAGTGACAGCCCCGTACTTTTTTTTTCTGAGAGTGTAGCTAACCTGAAAGCAAACGCAACATGTTTATACATTAGTAGATACGCCTCAGCAGTAAACAAAGGAACTCTGTTCTTACCTTGATGCGCATCACTTAGACAAGAATGACAAATAAGACAGACCATTACTGCGAATGTAAAGGAAATGTTTTCAAACGAGAGCGTGTAAAGCATCTCGCCCATCTCGCCATTTGATTGTGGCACAGCCATAGACTCACTGTAGGGCACAGCTAAGCACAGCTGACGCATTTGCTGCCCCTCACTGGCTGCTTGCTGAAATCACACTTTCACTTTCAAAGAGCTGCTCATAAAGTTTAGACAAGAATAGTGTAAATGTAATAAAATAAAAAGTAACTTTATAAATACATTTTCAAAAATAAATTCTATACATAAATTTAGAGCTCATTACTGTTTTATTCTGCTTTGTAATGACTTAACTTTATTGAATTTGGGAGAAATATTGTCAGTAGAGTGGTTTACAGAATAAAACAACTCAAACTTATACCTATAAACAATAAAGCCAGAGAAACCGATCATCATGAGGTGGTCTCTTAGTCTTTTCTGGTGATTTCAGCATGTACTTATACAACTTTTGATTTTAATAATGTATTTGTTAACATTCTTTTATGCACCATAAACTAACATGAACAAACAATGAACTGCTGTATTTTTTTAAACTAATGTTCGCAAATATGAATAAATACTGTAACAATATTGCTCACTGTTAGTTAATATATTAATGTGAACAAATGCGATCTTATTGTAAAGTGTTATCATTTTCCTTATGGTCTCAAAGAACAAACTCTCTTACCAGATGTTTTGTGTATTATGTATTCTATTTTTAAAAATGTAACATACCATTTAGACACAATCAGAACATTTCGTTTTCGAAACATTTACATTTGTTTAGCAGAGTCTTATCTGAAGTGACTTAAACATGAGAAATACAAGTGATTCATCTTAAGGAGACAATAAATTGGAGATGTGCAATTTTTTTTAAACAGTGTCTAGGACAAAAGGTGATGTAAAGGATTAGTCCACTGTCAAATAAAAATTTCCTGATAATTTACTCACCCCCATGTCCAGGGGTGCCGTTAGGGGGTGGTGCAGAGTATGCATAGGGGCCCAGGACGCTAGGGGGCCCCAAATCACAACTTTGGATTTTTTTTCGTGTGTGTGTATGATTTTTTTTTTCCTTCTTGCATACACGAAAACTAATAATAATATTGTGGTAAAATACAATTTAAATCTGTGAATTATAGAAAGTAAGAAGTGAATGTGAGCACGCTCTCTCGTCACTTTAAAATACAGCGTATGACGTGTTAACCGCATAAAAAAAAAGAACAGGATAGATGGAAAGAAGCACCTGTCAGGAACACAAAAGTAAAAATGTAAAAAAAAAGTCATGATGAAGACGTTAAAAGGAAGTTTCCCTTACGAAATGGGCCCTTATACAAATAAGAATAAACAAAATATTGGAGATGATTGTTGGTCGCGGATATGTATCGAAAGACCTAATTCAAGTGCAAGCGGTCTTCTGTGTGGGTGCAAAACCGCAATTGAAAAACGTAATTTTATTCTTCAGAGAAACCTTGAATCACTATTCCTGAATTTGGTTGTGTTGGCTGGGGATATCTCTGTATTCTGTGGGCTCTATATTAGCCACCAGGGTTTTTTTGAGGCAACCGTTATTTATTTAGAACAGCCTCAGACATCACGCCCATGTTTGCTGAACGTCTGATGCATATTAAAGTACATTAAAGTTGTAATCTGGTTGGTTGAATTCTACAGTCAAGTACATCCCTTCTGCAGTGTAGAGTGTCTAAGAAACCACTGTTTAGCACATGCTGAATGAGGCCTGGCATTAGCTTGCTTCCCAAGAAAGATGTCGTTTGGATGGCAGTTTATGTCTCTGTATGCCTTGACGTCAATGGTACCTTCACATATATGCAAGTCACCCATGCCATTTACACTGATGCACCTGCATACCATGACTGATGTTTGCTTTTTCATCTGTTGCTAATGAAAGTCTGGATGGTCCCCATCATCTTTGGGGCTGAGAACTCAATGTCCATTTTTTTCCAAAAACAAGCTGAAACATGGACTCATTTCCACTGTGTTTTGAACTATCTGAGATTAGCTCGGGCCCAGAGAACTCAGTGCCATCTCTGCATTGAACAGATGTACAGCCTTCTCCTTGTGTAACAAAGATTTAAGTAGCATTCCTTATGCAACAGCAGACTGTTTTAGTTTTCAACTAATATAGACAAACACACACACTCAAAAGACAGGAGCTAATTAAAGTGATCAGAACTTACTCTTTTTAGTGTTGTTATATGTGGAGATCCAGTCAATGCAGGTCTTGATGAAATACTTGAACTTGTTGCATTCTGTTTGACCATTTCACTTTGGTTTCTTTGGCTTTGGGGCTTTTATTAATCCACTTCACAGAGTCAGAATTAAAGGCCATGAAATCCTCTCCATGAAATGTATACTGATGAATGCTGTTTCAACATGTCTTATAATTGATAAGTAAAGCTTTAATCTCACCAGAACATAGTATAAACACAAGCAATGACAAAATATAAAACAATTGACAAATGGATAAAACTTAAACAAAACCTGAAATCAAACTCTTCTAAAGTATACTGTAAAATTGTATTTTATTTTACGTTACATTTTATATTACATACACAGAATCAATAACATCAAGTTATAACATACTCATAACTGACATAGCTCTTCTTGTTTTCAGACAGGAGTTAATGACCTTAGGTCTTCAATCGGAAAACGTCTTGGATTTAGCATCTGTCATCTCCCTGACATTGTCTGCTTGGAGATCTTGAACCATCCTTATGATACTCCTCTGTTGCTCCATAATTTCTTGTTTTGTTATCAGGTCATGAAGAAGTGCTGAAACATTAAACACAGGAATCGTGAGGCTGCCACACCACACCCCTGCTAACATACGAGTCCTACACATAAGCCTTACATGAAATCACAGATGTTGAACTGTAACTCAAACATCGCATAGGGCTTTACACTGAATACGTGATAAAACATTTACAAAATAAAACAGATGACGTAAGAAGATCTTACATCTTATGAATGGATTGTATTCCTGTTCAGGAGACTGGAAAGTTGTTTCCTGTTGCCATGTGTCACATGTATGTCTGTTTTTGCACCACATGTTCTCCTTTTTGTTCTTAATTTCCCACCACTTGTTTGTTGTCTTGCTTACTGATTAATTAGTGTCTTCAGTTCAGGTGTTTTCTTGTTAATTAGTCTCGTTACCTCCTCAGTTCACTGTGTTTATATGACCTTAGTTTCAGTCCAGTCTTTGTCTTGTATTGGTAGGTGATGTTCCTGTTCCTAATGTTCCATTAAATGTTATTGAAGTATTCTCCTTCGTCTTGCATCGTATCCTACACTACCTGCCGTGACACCATGACAGTTAACTTGCAAAAAAAGTTGCCTATATTCGGCTATTTCCTGGCTAAATGTTCCACTTGAATGTTACTAACTAAACACATCGACTTGTTAGTGGAGTAGTCAACTCATCAACTCACCTTGTCCTTAACTGCCCATCAAAATAATTTTCGCCTTTTCTGAAAAAAGCTATAACATGCATATTTTATGCATTCATTTATTACAGTGCACTATGAAAACAGATGTACAAAAAGGCACATTCATGCATTTATCAGACACTTTCCTCCAAAGAGACTTACAGTGTATTCAAGCTAAAATAGCAATTTTTTTTTCCAACACATGTTATCCTGTGAGCTTCTGTTTTCTCTCAGATCAGTCCAGTATCACACATTAACAGCAAGAAGAAAGAAAACTTTTCCCAAGTATTTTTTAATTTACCTTTCATTTAATTTATCTTGTACCAGGGCTGGATCTTGACATCTGTGGGCTGGCAGATATCCTGATTATGACACGATGATAGGAAGATATTTTATTTTCACTTTAAATAAAACAACCATTTGTACTTTTCCACCATCCAACGACAATTCTTAAAGTAAACGACAGGACCTTGTTATTACTGCTATAACGAGTGTGACTTTAACATGCATCTGAGTGATAAACCACATACTCTCTTATGTTAGTGTTGTTGATAAGATTGTGGTGAAGCAGATACTCTGTTATACATTCAGTTTAGCAGCATAAACAACAAGTCAAACAGGACAAGCTTTCAAGTTAATGCACATGCATTTTAAACACGTTTTTTCTCTCTGTCCATGCAATACATGCGTGTTCTTGCTGAAGTTTTCTAGCTTGCATAAACTAAACTGCTCAGGTAATGTCAATAATATGAGCCGTTTCAAAATTTCACTTAAAAATAAATCAGAGCAATAGAAATGCATATTCACATTTACAAGTGCATATGAAGATGTGCCTCAGATTGCTTTCATAAAATAATAATAATAAAAATAATAAAGAATATTAAGAAGTGAACAGGATTTTTCCAATAATAAATAATATTAGAACGGCTATTAAAAACCAGAGGGTCAATGTCACATAGTAAATCAATCACCAACAGAATCATTTTAGGTTGGGATTATTGTAAACACAGATATCGGATACCAGTCGTGTCTAAAGTGAATCGGATATGGTAAAAAGATTGGATCTGTGCTTTAAGATTTGCAGTGTAAACACAGCTGATGTCTGAGGCTGACACTCGTCAGATCCCGGTCAGTAGTGTGAATCCTGTCTCATAGTTGAACAGACTGACCGCAGCTTGTTCGGTGTCAGGATTAGGGACTGAAGTCTGTGATTCTACAACATTATGACTTTGAACCTAGAAAAAACATAAAAGATAAAGCAGAAGTTTATAAACACTTAAGTATGAGAATTCAACACGTTAATGCATTAATCTTAGAACCACATATTAAACATCAGAGTAAGCAAGGATGTTTCAAAACAAGATAATGATCATGTTGAATATTTATAACTCACCTTTTGAACTTTTAAACAAAGCCAAAACAAAAACCCTAGACCTGTGACCACAGCTGCTGCTCCTGCTATAAAAAGCCACTGAGATTCTGTTTCACTGTCAGAACTTGTTCTATCTGCAGAATGAAGAAAAAAACAAACATTATAAATGCATTTAACCTGCTGAAGTGAATTGAGGCACTTTACTGTAATTGATTGTGGCAAGCAATATTAATAGCATTGGCTTGTATTAAGTTTCATATCATATGTTATACACGCAGAAGGAGTGTTGCTGTATAAAGGTCATTCTGCACATATTCACTGAAAATGAACTGGGACTTTACCCCATTTTACTGAAACTGGTTCTGTCAGACTGCTGTGAATGAGCAGACAATATAATAAAATAATGACTTATTTCAAAACACTGCTTCAGAAAGCATCGGAGTGTAATGAATCAGTGTATCGAATCATGATTCGGATCGCGTGTCAAACCGACAAACTGCTGAAATCACGTGACTTTGGCGCTCCGAACCGCTGATTCGACACACTGATTCATTCATGATCCGATTCGAAATCGGCCATCACTATATAAGTCTTTTTTTTTTTTTTTTTTTTGGCGCACAAAAAATATTCTCGTCGCTTTATAATATTAATATTGAACCACTGTACTCACATGAACTGATTTAAATATGTTTTTAGTACATTAATGGATCTTGAGAGAGGAAATGTCATTGCTCCCTATGAAGGCCTCACGGAGCCATTGGATTTCAACTAAAATATCTTAATTTGTGTTCAGAAGATGAATGAAGGTCTTACGGGTGTGGAACGACATGAGGGTGAGTAATAAATGACAGAATTTTTATTTTTGGGTAACTAACCCTTTAAATAGAAATCTTTTGTAACATTAATAATATCATATTTGATCAATTTAATGCATCCTTGCTGAATTAAGTATTAATTTTAATATACCACAAATGTTTGAATGGTATCATGGTTGCCACAGAAATCTAAAGCAGCACAACTATTTTTAACATTGATAATCAGAAATGTTTCTTGAGCATCAAATCATCATATCAGAATGATTTCTGGAGGATCATGTGACACTGAAGATTGGAGTAATGATGCTGAAAATTCAGCTTTGATCACAGTCATAAATTGTTATACTATACTCACATAGAAAACAGCTATTTTAAATTGCTATAATATTTTACAAAGTTTTTACTGTATTTTTGATCAAATAAATGCAGCCTTGGTGAGCAGAAAAGATTTCATTCTAAAACATTACACAAATCACTTCAGCAATGATGTTGGCCTGTGGTCAACAGCATTTGAGCAAAATGCAAACAGGCTCTATAAATAGGCTATTGATTTTTTCACCTCTCCTGGAATCTCCGGGACTCGCCCGGATCTGAGAGAACGGAAGGGAAGATTTGTTCGCATCAGATCTCGAGTGGTCAGTTAAGACGCACTGCGGTTACCTGGTACTTGCGTTTCAGATGAAATGCGTCTCCTGAGTCATGTGACCACTAGCGTTCTGATGTTAGTCAGATTCCCTCTTATTTCGTGTAACTCATAGCCTACACCATCACTTTCAGCTCACAAATACTATTGAAAGAACGAGTCCGTGTTGTTACGCGGCTTACACGAATAATAATATAATATAAAACTCAAAAGGTTTAGTTTAGTGCTATATTTGTTAATAAACTGCGTGGTTTCTCTGCTGCGGATCAGAAGTAAAATGTGCTTACCTTTGTGCTCAGCTTGATGAGCATCTCTTAGAAGAGTTTGAAAAATAAGCCAAACTATAAAGATAATGGGTTTAGACATGTGAACCATTATACTTTTGGACTCTCTTCCTATTAAAGATGAAAGCGTCTCTATGGTGCCGAGTGTGCCGACTGACAAGCTACTTAAAAAAACACTTTCATTTTTGTTATCAGCTTGCAGTTTGCCAGCTCCTCTGCCAACACATACTGCAGTGAAAAGAGTGTCACAGTATCATCATCTGATGAAGCACAAAATACAGCACTTATCACAGCTTCTTTGATGATCATAGTTATTTTCACAGTTATTAAATGTAGGCTATAGGTTAGACTTTTTGCTTTTTTATAAATAGATATTTTTTCATGAACTAAAGAAAAAAGAAAAAAAGTCTGATATCTGTGAACATCTTTCAACCATGTAGGCTTTATCATGTTACTGTTACAATACAGATGGCACGGAGGCAGATGTAAAAGCAAGTATGGCAGTTTTATTGATAACAGCAGAGATCAGGTGAGTAAATGGTAAATGGAGAGTTTGATGAGATGATAGGAGAATGATACTGTCCTTTGTGGTTTGTAGATGGAGTTCCTTGGAGATAAACCAGATGACTGAAGACGGGGAACACTCACACACACGGAGAAGCACACAGGAGGAAGACTGGAGACGTTGGAAGCAGGTAAGTAGCAGATAGGAGTCCTTGAGATAAGTCTACATTAGTCTGTGATACGTACGAGACCGGACAATGACTGTGTGTGTGAGTGTGGCAGATATAGTGCTGGTGATTACTGTGGTGATGACGTGCAGGTGGCGGTGATTAGAACTCCGGTGATTGAGTGCGTGGGTATTGCAGGGAGGTGGAACCTGACGTGTCTGTGACAGTTACACCATGTCCAGGACATACACACACTCACAATCAAGACAGTTATTGCTTTTATTGCACATTGAACAACACATTGTCCAAAAAGGCACAATCATGCATTTGACACTTTTATTAAAGAGACTTCAAGCTGTACCTTTTATCAATACATGTTTCTCATTGCCAACATTGATCACGATTAGATGAACTACTGGAGCACTATGTATAGGGACATACAAGTGTCAATGCATTATTAATATATATATATATATATATTATATATATATATATATATGACGTGTCAAATACATATTAAAAAACCACCCACTGAGCAAATTACGTCCAGAAGACGTCTTTTTGAGGTCTTGTCTCAGGTTGAAAAGACGTCCACTGAGGGGCCAGAATGAAAGTTTTTATGACGTCTTTTTTTGACGTCTTCTGGACATCCGATATAGACGAACACGCAGAATCACCAAAGGAGAAAAATCACAATTTTTAAGCCACCATCGTGGAGATGAGTGTTTGCTTTAGTTGGGCTCTTGACCCTTGCCTTATTAATATTAAAGTTTGTTTGGGCTGTTTTAACTCAGTCATAACAGCCAGACAAGTAAAGAGAAATGATCAGGTGTTGGTTATGGTCTCACATAATCATTATTTGACCTGAATCACTGAACTCATTTAGAGCCCAATCTCTGAGTTAGATTTACATTATTGATTACAGCAGAACTGTGATTCTACAGCACAAGATCAGCTTTATCAATATAATATAAAGGATTTCACATGATAAAAATTTTTTTCTCTTAGGCACACACAGACATCAAGAATCAGCCTGTGAATCTCAACGACGGTGACAAGCAACATATTCTGATCAACAGATCAACTCTGAACATTAGAAAACAAGCTACTAAAAAGTCACATAAACAGAACAAAATAAAATATGAGAATAAAGGAAATTACTAAGACAATTAAGCTCATAATTTATTCATGCAGCAATGCATGATGGGAGCCATGGATGAATTTTGATTGGTGGCACCCAGAATGCACTGCAACATGGTTTATGATGGTCACCACTGTTGAGATTCACGGGCTGATTCTTGATGTCTGTGTGTGCCTAAAATAAATACTTTTTTTTTGTTCAACACACCTTTTCTGAAATCATTTGAATCATATTGTAAAAGCTGATCTTGTGCTGTAGAATCACAGTTCTGCTGTAATCAATAATGTAAATCTAACTCAGAGATTGGGCTCTAAATGAGTTGAGGTCAAATAATGGTTATGTGAGACCATAATCAACACCTGATCATTTCTCTTTACTTGTCTGGCTGTTATGACTCAATCAACAGCCCAAACAAACTCTAATATTAAGAAGGCAAGGGTCAAGAGCCCAACTAAAGCAAACACTCATCTCCACGATGGTGGCTTAAAAATTGTGATTTTTCTCCTTTGGTGATTCTGTGTGTTCGTCTATATCGGATGTCCAGAAGACGTCAAAAAAAGACGTCATAAAAACTTTCATTCTGGCCCCTCAGTGGACGTCTTTTCAACCTGAGACAAGACCTCAAAAAGACGTCTTCTGGACGTAATTTGCTCAGTGGGCAGAAACTGATAGTTACAATCACATTTTTTTATTGGTTAAAATGAATTGAGAATATCTCGTGTTTTTCCGTGGTTGCTCGAGCCCTCAGGATCGGCACTAACGGTTTCATAAACAAGGCCCAGTTCAGCGCTGGATTTACAGATCGTTTGAAACTGAAAGATGGAGCGGTAATGATCCCAGTCATGAGTCAGAACCGCAGCTGGTGAGTAAAACTGCTTCAAATGTCTGTTTTGTTGGCAATAGGTGCCTGAGTGTGTATAATGTAAACAATACGAACATAGTGAATTCATAAATTTGTTATTTATCATTCATACACTATATTCATTATAGTGATTCAAAAGATATCCAGGGATAATGCAAATTTAGGGGTTATTTTATACATTTGTAAATAAGATTGCGTCTCTGCTGCGGATCAGTAATGAACTCTGTTCTTACCTTGACGTGCATCACTTAGACAAGGATGAGAAATAATCCAGACAATTACTGCCTCTATAAAGAACATGCTTTTAAACGAGAGCATGTGAAACATGTTTGTCATTCATATTCCAGATACGCTGTACAGTGATTCACATGAAATCTGAGAGAGTGTCTCTGATGTGTTGAGCACTTTATTTCTGCAGGTCAGAGTACAGAAAAGTCTTTACAAATGGTTGCTAAAGTTGGGCAAAGGCGGGCTGTAATGCTATTGGCCCACAGATTAAAAGGAAGAGAGAGCCAACTGTAACCCTTCTTCCTGGCAGTCAAACCACTTCCAACATCTCAAATCTTAGTGAGTTGTTTTCTATTGAACATGTTTCTGTATGAGCTGAGAGAAATGTCTGATATCAATGAAGATCTTCATACCTAATCATCATGTTTCGGTTTCACCATGTCCAGTACATAAACACAATCACAGTTAGTCAAGACTCATTTATTTCTCAATATTGCACATTTAACACGTGTTGTGCAAAGAGACACATTAAAGCATGCATCTGACAGACACTTCAGAGTCACCTGTACATTTGATCAATACATTTTCCCTGCATGGAAATCAATCCCATGACCTGATCATGATTAGAGAAATTACAGGAACACTATGAGGAACGCAGGGGAAATCTCCATCCCTACAGTGTTCCTGAAGCTCAGCTAATCATGACACAGCATGATGAAGCAAATGTTACCAAGTACCATTAAAACACACACAAAGTCTCCTGACAGGATTTAAAACATGATCTGAAAGAAAGGATCTTGGTTGTTACATAAATTCAGCCTGTAGAGTTTAACCATGAGTGCTGAAAGTTAAATCATAATCACAGTAATGACACTTACAGTAGATGATGTAGTTCATTAATAACCAGAGAAGGGACAATCGTAATAATTCACGAAATACCTGTAAAATAAGTGTTTTTGGTTTATTTAAATTAGGATATTTTACTTTAATTTTAAGGTTTTTGTTTGGCAGCCATTATTTGTTACTGTTTAATTAAAGATTATTTTTGTAATTTTACATACATTTATATGTATTTTAAGAAAACGGAAGAAATACTGTATAAAAAACGTGAATTACTGTAATTTGACATTAATGTCATAAAACTTAAAATAACAGACAAGTTGTTAATTTAGTTTTGAGTACAATTTAAAATAAAAGAAACAATCTTGAAATAATAAATTTTATGTAAATTTTTTTTTTTTTTTTTTTACAGTGTATAGGTTATGCCTTTCCAATCTCCTACACCAACAAACATCGCAAAATCAATGTTTTATGATTTATGCATTTTTTAGAACAATTTTTTTATATACATCATATATATATATATATATATATAATATATATATATATATAATACATATTTTATATTATATGGTGTTCTATACACAATAATAAAAAATAAGATGCCAGTAGTATTTCGGGAGAACTGTGGAGTTTCCTGGTCATCCTTCTGCGAATCAACATCCTGCTTAGTTTCACGAATTTGCATATGTGTCCTCGTCTGAAACACAACAGAGAATTGTTACATGTAACACATATTATGTGTTTCGAACTTTTGAAATCTTCAAGAAACTGTCAAATGTAAAATATTTGATTCAGTGTCCTATTTTATCTAAACATAAAGCAACATGATAAAAAGTGACTGTCATGATTACGTATTCTTAGTTAAACAGAGTTGTGAAACAGAGGATGAATGAACAAAAATAGAATGCTGCATTTTCAGAATTAATCAAATTGAAAATTGGTGCTCATAAACCTCAAACCAACAACCTGCTCTGAGGCCCTGAATACAGTCAAACTATCCAGATCACACATTATAAAAAAAAAAATCTTTAAGACAAGAATATTTAAAAACAACAGATTTAAAGGGATAGTTCACCCAAAAATGAAAATTTGATGTTTATCTGCTTACCCCCAGGGCATCCAAGATGTAGGTGACTTTTTTTCTTAAGTCGAACGCAAATTATGATTTTTAACTGCAACCGCTGCCGTCTGTCAGTCAAATAATAGGAGTGATTGGGAACTTCAACTATAACAGTAAATAAAACTTGCTTAGACAAATCCAAATTAAACCCTGCGGCTCGTGACGACACATTGATGTCCTAAGACACGAAACGATCGGTTTGTGCGAGAAACCGAACAGTATTTATATCATTTTTTACCTCTAATACACCACTATGTCCAACTTCGTTCAGCTTCCGGTGAGTGAGGTCTGATCACGCTCTGACAACGGAAGTGATGTCTCGCGCTCATTGAAGTATATGGGCGAGATGAAAAAAATGATATAAATACTGTTCGGTTTCTCGCACAAACCGATCGTTTCGTGTCTTAGGACATCAATGTGCCGTCACGAGCCGCATGGTTTAATTTGGATTTGTCTAAGCAAGTTTTATTTACTGTTATAGTTGAAGTTCCCATCCACTGCTATTATTTGACTGACAGACGGCAACGGTTGGAGTTAAAAATCATAATTTGCGTTCGACTGAAGAAACAAAGTCACCTACATCTTGGATGCACTGGGGGTAAGCAGATAAACATCAAATTTTAATTTTTGGGTGAACTATCCCTTTAAAACAGTAACAGTCATATTTAAAGCTCACCATTTGACAGTTTGATTTCTTGATTTTTTAACCACCTATAAATGAAACATTCAACTATAAGTAGTAATGTTGGTGCTGCTCCTCTTATATAAAGCCAAAAACGGTCTCTTTCAGAGTCAAAACATGCTCCATCTGCAGAAAACAAAAACACTATATTGATTAAATCAACATAATTACCTGTTGAACTGAATCAGGGCACTTTAACTGTATTTATTTGTGACCAGAATCATGAATCTATTTCAGTATTATTATGTTCTCCTGCTACAATATGATGTAGAAGCTCCATTACTGGATAAAGATCATTCTGTTCATATTATAGTGATATTTACCCCAGACTACTGAAACTGGTTCAGTCAGACTGCTGTGAATGAGCAGACAGTCATAAGATCCTTCATGGTTTCTGTTGATCTTCACACTGATTCTCATCTGAAAGGTTTCATCATCATTTGGTCTGATTCCTGAAGATGTTTGATCCTCAAGATTAATTTTGTTCAATCTAATGTTCATCTGAACATCTCTGGGTAGAAACCAGTGGCCAGACACGTCAGAACCAGATTACTGTCATCATCAGGAGCTTTCCTCCCAGAGACATGAACTTCTGGAGAACCTGGAGCACAAAGAAGCATAAAATCATAATGAAATTTAACAGATAAATATATGCACATAAATTGATTGTGTCTCAGTGGTTTCTGCATAGTAAAAGCAAATTGTATTCTTCATTTTATCAATAAAATTCATCATTGTAAATTCATATTCTGTGTTCCATAAGGGAAACGACAAGGATAACAAAATGATGACAAGGTAAATCAGTATTTTGCCTTTATAATTTTCTGTTTAACTCTTAGTCCTCAACATTTAGATCAAATCTGATGAAGAAGTTTGAGCATCTGTGTGAGGGAACAGCAAAGCAGGGAAATCCAACACTCCTAAATGAGATCTACACAGAGCTCTACATCACAGAGGGTGACAGTGGAGTACCACATTTCTATAGAACAGTAAAATACTGTAATTTATATTGCATTCTGGGTAATTTTGATCGAGCGGGAATATTTTACAGTATATTTTTAGTGTTGCTGTAACCCTGCTGTAACCTGGCTGTAATATACCGGGCAATAATACAGGATTACTGTAAATAACGCGCCATCTGACGTCACATCACACAGACAGAAGAATACAGCCGCTGGTGACTGGAGAAGCAGAACGGTGTATTTCTGGAAGTTCGGTAAGTTAATTTTACTATTAGGTTTTTACAAAGTGCATCGTTTTTATTCTTGAATGAAACTGCACATTTAGCCAGCGAATGTTGCTAGCTGTAGTTGAAAACACCGTTATTAGATGTGCACGCGCTGTTTCGCCCCGCTGCTTTCCTGACATTTTAAAATCTAACTCAGCTTAGCTTAGGGTTTATTTCGACCAAACTCGATGTCGATGATTGTTGGAACCGTGAAAAGACGAACAGAAACGGGTTTGGTGAGTTTTAATTTGTTTCTGTCGAGTTTGAATGAAATTTGTTTTACTAATGTGCACAAGGTTGGAATCAGCTGGAATCAGTGGTCGCGGTCAACACTGCATCTTCAGTTAGTGCTTAGGCACAAAAACATGGAAAAAGACGGCCCAGATCGAAAATACTTAAGTTTCACTTGAAACGTACTGTAAATGGGTAGATTGGGGCCAGAGAGATTTGGCTATTGTTAACTTGACCAGATTATTACTGCATCTGTGTTTGGGCAAGAAGACCCTGTTCTGTAGCATAGTGATTGTAATGACAATAAACGATTATGATAATAATAATAATAATAAAAAAAAAAAAATGAATTGGGGTGTAAATTACTTTTATCACCGTTAATAATTATCTATTAGGCAACAAAGCAAGTATAATGCATTCCATGGCAAAATATTCAGCAAGGTCAAGGATAATATTTTACTAACCTAGATGTATTATTGAAGTATATGAAATGCATATGACAACAGTGTATGTGTTAGCCTATCCCCAACAAGCAACATATTTAGATTTCTTCCAGCAGTGTGGTCCACTTGTCTTTGCATCCTGGGAAGTGCATTGCTGTCACAAGGAAGCGTATGAGTATTTTGTAAGTATTAGCCATAATAATACAATCTTTTAAACTTTAAAAATAAGTTGCATTTTGTTTTGCTGCAGAATTTTCATTTGACATTTCTACCTTACACTGTCTGTTCATCTTTATTGGTGCTGTGGATAACAGTTTTTGTAATACATGTATTTGTATGTGTGCCTTGACTTTGTTACAGTTTCGGCATTAAAGGGAAGAAATGTACTGCCTGACAGGGAGTGAGCAGAAGATCAGGACGGTGGTGCAGAGTGACGGCCATCAACCTGCATGTCAACAGCTTCGTTCGGTCCTTTGTGTTTAAATGGAAGACTTCACACTGAGGGACTGTGGCCTGTTTGCAACCATCCACATGCCCTTCAGTTAGGGGTGAATCTTGTGGGACACTTGTTTTTTTTTTTTTTTGCTCACTTTTTAAGATAAATCAAATTGCTGATGCACTGTGCTGATGGGGCGAAAGATGGTGACAATTCTGAAATGTTTTGAAATGTTTAAATATATTGATTGAATAAAAATATATTTTTTAAATTTACTCTATTTGGTTTGCCTTTTGATTTGTAATGTTATTCTGTAGTATAATACTATTGTAATATTACTAACTATAGTATGTATATACTATTCTAACCTATGTATTATATAATTATATATTTTATCATTATTAGCAATGATTATAAGTAATATTTAACAGTAAAATAATATATATAACAATACAGTAAAATACAGTAAAAATGGATCAAATTACAAAATACTGTAAAAATACAGTAAAATACTGTATGTAGTTATACAGTACTGTTCTTTGTACTGTAAAATTGCATTACAGCACACTGTAATGCCGTAAAGCGAAATATAGTACATTGCTGGCAACCGTGCTGCCAGTACTGTACTGTAAAAATACAGGGAAACGTTAACAGTGTAACTTTAACTCATGAGTGTCAATCTGATGACTGACATTATCTGCTGCATCAAGAACATTTACTTAATGATTTTCAACTCATAAAGAACTTACTCTTTTTGTGTTGTTAAATGTTGAGATCCAGTTCATGCAGTTCTTGAGGAAATACTTGTGGAACTTGTTGTGTCCTGTGTGATGATTCCATTCCTCTTTAGTTTCTTTGGCTTTGGGGTTTTTATCAATCCACTTCATAGTGTCAGAATTAAAGGATATAAAATCCTCTCCATCAAATCCATATTCATCAAAGACAGTCAGATTCACTGTTCCATCAGGAAGTTTCTCCAGTTCACAGCCAATTATTCTCTGAAGAACATGAAGCTCTACAAATCACAGAACAACACTCATGACAAACTTACAGTGAATATAATGTCTGATAATGAATGAGAGTAAATCATGAATCTCACCAGAACACTGTGAGTTTGTGCAGTTTGTCAGAGTCCTGATCTGATGAATGAACCAGTCTCTAGAATCAGGTGGATCTTTAGGAGGTTCAGTCCAGTCATCTTCAGTCAGAATCCAGACTCTTTCTTCATTATTGTAGTGTTTGATCTGTCTGTCATCACACACACCCACAGCACTGAACTCTGGGAATGTGTCTGCTTTAGTCAGGACTGTAAACTTGTAGTGCAGAAAGTGTTTCTCTGAGGAACATAAGCATGCTTCAGCATAACAAGACATTTTGGACAATTTCATGCTCCCAACTTTGTGGGATCAGTTTGGGGATGACCCTTCCTGCTCCAACATGACTGCGCACCAGTGCACAAAGCAAGGTCCATAAAGACATGGATGAGTGATTTTGGTGTGGAGGAACTTGACTGGCCTGCACAGAGTCCTGACCTCAACCAACACCTTTGGGATGAATTAGAGCGGAGACTGTGAGCCAGGCCTTCTCGCCAACATCACTGCCTGACCTCACAAATGTGCTTCTAGAAGAATGGTCAAAAATTCCCATAAACACACTCCTAAACCTTGTGGAAAGCCTTCCCAGAAGAGCTGAAGCTGTTATAGCTGCAAAGGGTGGGCCAACTCCATAATAAACCCTACGGATTAAAGGGTTAGTTCACCCAAAAATGAAAATTCTGTCATTAATTTCTTACCCTCATGTCGTTTCACACCCGTAAGACCTTCGTTAATCTTTGGAACACAAATTAAGATATTTTTGAAATCCGATGGCTCCGTGAGTCCTCCATAGGGAGCAATGACACTTCCTCTCTCAAGATCCATTAATGTACTAAAAACATATTTAAATCAGTTCTTGTGAGTACAGTGGTTCAATATTAATATTATAAAGCGACGAGAATATTTTTGGTGTGGCAAAAAAACAAAATAATGACATATTTAGTGATGGCTGATTTCAAAACACTGCTTCAGAAAGCATCGGAGCACAAATGAATCAGTGTATCGAATCATGAATCAGATCGCGGGTCAAACCGCCAAACTGCGGAAATCACGTGACTTTGGCGCTCCGAACAGCAGATTCGACACACTGATTCATAACGCTCCGATGCTTTCTGAAGCATTGTTTTGAAATCGGCCATCACTAAATAAGTCGTTATTTTGTTTTTTTGCCTCACCAAAAGTATTCTCGTCGCTTTAATATTAATATTGAGCCACTTGAACTGATTTAATATGTTTTTTACATTAATGGATCTTAAGAGAGGAAATGTCATTGCTCCCTATGCAAGCCTCACTGAGCCATCGGATTTCAACTAAATATCTTAATTTGTATTCCGAAGATTAACGTAGGTCTTACGGGTGTGGAACGACATGAGGGTGAGTAATAAATGACAGAATTTTAATTTTTGGGTGAACTAACCCTTTAAGAATAGATGTCATTAAAGTTCATGTGCACGTAAAGGCAGGCATCCCAAAACTTTTGGCTACATAGTATATAAACTTTTGTCATCTCTCAATGTTATTTCATCTCATTCACTCGTCAACATCACAGTACGGTATGTAAGACTTGATTTTCCTGCTAAGACAAAAGCTGAGATCAAGCACCCTGCAATAAAGCAATAAAACTCATCGGGAGACATTCTCAAAGAAATAGCATAGGACAGCGCCTTCCCCAAAACTTCAATAGTGTTCTTCAAGAATGCATATTCTATGTATCTTGTGTATCTCATTTTCATGTTTGGTATCATTTTAAATGCGATTGGTAAAATGGTTTCAATTTCATGCAGCAGTCATGTGTATTATGGGAAAGATTGAAAACTCAGGAGAATTTCCCCTTTTAGGTGGTGTCTCTTCAAGATATCTGATAACCTTCTTCTCTCTCCCGAAACCAGGTGTCGGTGTAGTAAATATTTATAATCCTTTTGTTCTGGTCTGGGTATAAGGGAAAGTGCAAAGCAGTAATGTGGGATCTTCTGTAGACAGAAACACCCATGCAGAGATGGGTGAATGTCTGAAGACACTCACACACCACTGTGTGTATATGCATTTCTTACTCTAAGAGTCATCTTTGAGCAGTTAATGTTATATGTTTATTATTTGAATAAGTAATAAAAGCCGAAGTGACTTTTCTAAGCGATACCGGGACCGCAGTGAACGAATAATTGAAAATATAAGGTAATCAGAATAGCCAAAGATCTAAATTAATACATAACCAATGATTAATTTCTAATTGAAAACTCAATATAAGTGTAATAATCATTTGAAACTGGAGTCAGATTAAGTGGGCAGCTTAACTAAAATTTAAACTAAATTCTAAAAATTAAAGTGAACTTCACAGGGGCGCTGAAAAGACATAGCCTACCTTCGCCCAAGCCGTCGGATTCCGATGGGGAGTTCCTTACAGTATAACAAACCCATAACATTAGTAGCCTAGTATTGTTCCTGTTGCAACATTAATGCAAAGACTACTTGTTGTAGGCTATACAGTGTGGTTTTGGAA
>JAOTNS010001059.1:7500-10000 GCA_028476615.1 Culter alburnus | reverse complement strand
TTGTGAAAATCAGAAATCTTTAGCTAGACCCTACAACAAATTCACATACAGGACCTCGTGGCGCAACGGTAGAGGTCTGACTCCAGATCAGAAGGTTGCGTGTTCAAATCACTTCGGGGTCAGATTGCGCGCTGCTTTACTCTGCTGTTCGATTTCTTGACACAACCTAGTTACAAAAATTAGCTGAGCAAAGCGTCAATTTCCAGGACCTCGTGGCGCAACGGTAGCGCGTCTGACTCCAGATCAGAAGGTTGCGTGTTCAAATCACGTCGGGGTCAAACACTAGCTTCTTGTGTAAGAGACTTTTGTGAAAATCAGAAATCGTTTTAGCTAGACCCTACAACAAATTCAGCAACACATTATTGGTACAGGACCTCGTGGCGCAACGGTAGTGCGTCTGACTCCAGATCAGAAGGTTGCGTGTTCAAATCACGTCGGGGTCAGATTTCATGCTGCTTTTACTCTGTTGTTCGATTTCTTGACACAAGCTAGTTACAAAAATTAGCTGAGCAAAGCATCAACTATCCAGGACCTCGTGGCGCAACGGTAGCGCGTCTGACTCCAGATCAGAAGGTTGCGTGTTCAAATCACGTCGGGGTCAGATTGCACGCTGCTTTTACTCTGTTGTTCGATTTCTTGACACAACCTAGTTACAAAAATTAGCTGAGCAAAGCATCAACTTTCCAGGACCTCGTGGCGCAACGGTAGCGCGTCTGATTCCAGATCAGAAGGTTGCGTGTTCAAATCACGTCGGGGTCAGATTTCATGCTGCTTTTACTCTGCTGTTCGATGTCTTGACACCCTAGTTACAAAAATTAGCTGAGCAAAGCATCAACTATCCAGGACCTCGTGGCGCAACCGCGTCTGACTCCAGATCAGAAGGTTGCGTGTTCAATCACTTCGGGGTCAGAACCACATTTACTCTGCTGTTCGAGTTTATGAAACAATCGAGTTGAAAAAATTAGGTGAGCAAAACATTGGAACCACCTTGTGGCAACGGTAGCGCGTCTGACTCCAGATCAGAAGGTTGCGTGTTCAAATCACGTCGGGGTCAGATTTCATGCTGCTTTTACTCTGCTGTTCGATTTCTTGACACAACCTAGTTACAAAAATTAGCTGAGCAAAGCATCAACTATCCAGGACCTCGTGGCGCAACGGTGTCGCGTCTGACTCCAGATCAGAAGGTTGCGTGTTCAAATCACTTCGGGGTCAGATTTCTTACCACATTTACTCTGCTGTTCGAGTTTATGAAACAATCGAGTTGAAAAATGTGAGCAAAACATTGGATAACCAGGTGGCACAACGGTAGAGCGTCTGACTCCAGATCAGAAGGTTGCGTGTTCAAATCACGTCGGGGTCAGATTGCATGCTGCTTTTACTCTGCTGTTCGATTTCTTGACACAACCTAGTTACAAAAATTAGCTGAGCAAAGCGTCAATTTCCAGGACCTCGTGGCGCAACGGTAGCGCGTCTGACTCCAGATCAGAAGGTTGCGTGTTCAAATCACGTCGGGGTCAAACACTAGCTTCTTTGTGTAAGAGACTTTTGTGAAAATCAGAAATCGTTTTAGCTAGACCTACAACAAATTCAGCAACACATTTGGTACAGGACCTCGTGGCGCAACGGTAGCGCGTCTGACTCCAGATCAGAAGGTTGCGTGTTCAAATCACGTCGGGGTCAGATTTCTTACCACATTTACTCTGCTGTTCGAGTTTATGAAACAATCTAGTTGAAAAAATTAGCTGAGCAAAACATTGCATAACCAGGACCTTGTGGCACAACGGTAGAGCGTCTGACTCCAGATCAGAAGGTTGCGTGTTCAAATCACTTCTGGGTCAGATTGCGCGCTGCTTTTACTCTGCTGTTCGATTTCTTGACACAACCTAGTTACAAAAATTAGCTGAGCAAAGCATCAACTATCCAGGACCTCGTGGCGCAACGGTGTCGCGTCTGACTCCAGATCAGAAGGTTGCGTGTTCAAATCACGTCGGGGTCAGATTTCATGCTGCTTTTACTCTGCTGTTCGATTCTTGACACAACCTAGTTACAAAAATTAGCTGAGCAAAGTATCAACTATCCAGGACCTCGTGGCGCAACGTGTCGCATCTGACTCCAGATCAGAAGGTTGCGTGTTCAAATCACTTCGGGGTCAGATTTCGTGCTGCTTTTACTCTGCTGTTCGATTTCTTGACACAACCTAGTTACAAAAATTAGCTGAGCAAAGATCAATTTTCCAGGACCTCGTGGCGCAACGGTAGCGCGTCTGACTCCAGATCAGAAGGTTGCGTGTTCAAATCACGTCGGGGTCAACACTAGCTTCTTTGTGTAAGAGACTTTTGTGAAATCAGAAATTTTAGCTAGACCCTACAAAATTCAGCAACACATTATTGGTACAGGACTCGTGGCGCAACGGTAGTGCGTCTGACTCCAGATCAGAAGGTTGCGTGTTCAAATCACGTCGGGGTCAGATTTCATGCTGCTTTTACTCTGTTGTTCGATT
>JAOTNS010001059.1:0-2500 GCA_028476615.1 Culter alburnus | reverse complement strand
TAGCTGAGCAAAGTATCAGCTATCCAGGACCGTGGCGCAACGGTAGCGCGTCTGACTCCAGATCAGAAGGTTGCGTGTTCAAATCACGGCGGGGTAAACACTAGTTTCTTGTGTAAGAGACCTTTGTGAAAATCAGAAATCGTTTTAGCTAGACCCTACAACAAATTCAACACAGAATTTGTACAGGACCTCGTGGCGCAACGGTAGCGCGTCTGACTCCAGATTAGAAGGTTGCGTGTTCAAATCACGTCGGGGTCAGATTTCATGCTGCTTTTACTCTGCTGTTCGATTCTTGACACAAGCTAGTTACAAAAATTAGCTGAGCAAAGCACAACTATCTAGGACCTTGTGGCGCAACGGTAGTGGTCTCACTCCATCAGAAGGTGCGTGTTCAAATCACGTCGGGGTCAGATTGCACGCTGCTTTTACTCTGTTGTTCGATTTCTTGACACAAGCTAGTTACAAAAATTAGCTGAGCAAAGCATCAACTCTCCAGGACCTCGTGGCGCAACGGTAGCGCATCTGACTCCAGATCAGAAGGTTGCGTGTTCAAATCACGTCGGGGTCAGATTGCGCGCGCTTACTTGCTGTTCGATTTCTTGACACAAGCTAGTTACAAAAATTAGCTGAGCAAAGCATCAACTATCCAGGACCTCGTGGCGCAACGGTAGCGCGTCTGACTCCAGATCAGAAGGTTGCGTGTTCAAATCACGTCGGGGTCAGATTTCATGCTGCTTTTACTCTGCTGTTCGATTTCTTGACACAACCTAGTTACAAAAATTAGCTGAGCAAAGCATCAACTATCCAGGACCTCGTGGCGCAACGGTGTCGCGTCTGACTCCAGATCAGAAGGTTGCGTGTTCAAATCACTTCGGGGTCAGGTTTCTTACCACATTTACTCTGCTGTTCGAGTTTATGAAACAATCGAGTTGAAAAAATTAGGTGAGCAAAACATTGGATAACAGTACCTTGTGGCACAACGGTAGCGCGTCTGACTCCAGATCAGAAGGTTGCGTGTTCAAATCACTTTGGGGTCAGATTACACGCTGCTTTTACTCTGTTGTTCGATGTCTTGCACAACCTAGTTACAAAATTAGTGAGCAAAGTATCAACTATCCAGGACCTCGTGGCGCAACGATGTCGCGTCTGACTCCAGATGAGAAGGTTGCGTGTTCAAATCACTTCGGGGTCAGATTTCTTACCACATTTACTCTGCTGTTCGAGTTTATGAAACAATCGAGTTGAAAAAATTAGGTGAGCAAAACATTGGATAACCAGGACCTTGTGGCACAACGGTAGCGCGTCTGACTCCAGATCAGGAGGTTGCGTGTTCAAATCACGTCGGGGTCAAACACTAGCTTCTTTGTGTAAGAGACTTTGTGAAAATCAGAAATCGTTTTAGCTAGACCCTACAACAAATTCAGCAACACATTATTGGTACAGGACCTCGTGGCGCAACGGTAGCGTGTCTGACTCCAGATCAGAAGGTTGCGTGTTCAAATCACGTCGGGGTCAGATTGCACGCTGCTTTTACTCTGCTATTCAATTTCTTGACACAAGCTAGTTACAAAAATTAGCTGAGCAAAGCACCATCTATCCAGGACCTTGTGGCGCAACGGTAGCGCGTCTGACTCCAGATCAGAAGGTTGCGTGTTCAAATCACGTCGGGGTCAGATTTCTTACCACATTTACTCTGCTGTTCGAGTTTATGAAACAATCTAGTTGAAAAAATTAGGTGAGCAAAACATTGGATAACCAGGACCTTGTGGCACGACGGTAGCGCATCTGACTCCAGATCAGAAGTTGCGTGTTCAAATCCTTCGGGGTCAGATTCTACCACATTTACTCTGCTGTTCGAGTTTATGAAACAATCGAGTTGAAAAAATTAGGTGAGCAAAACATTGGATAACCAGGACCTTGTGGCACAACGGTAGCGCGTCTGACTCCAGATCAGAAGGTTGCGTGTTCAAATCACGTCGGAGTCAGATTTCGTGCTGCTTTTACTCTGCTGTTCGATTCTTGACACAAAATAGTTACACAAAATGAGCTGAGCAAAGCGTCAATTTTCCAGGACCTCGTGGCGCACGGTAGCGTCTGACTCAGATCAGAAGGTTGCGTGTCAATCACGTCGGGGTCAGATTTCTTACCACATGTACTCTGCTGTTCGAGTTTATGAAACAATCTAGTTGAAAAATTCTGAGCAAAACATTGCATAACAGGACCTTGTGGCACAACGGTAGAGCGTCTGAATCCAGCTCAGGAGGTTGCGTGCGGCAAACACTTCGGGTCAGATTGCGCGCGCTTTTACTCGCGGTCGATTTATTGACCAAAACCTAGGTACAAAAACTAGCTGAGCAAAGAGAAAATATCCAGGACATCGTGGCGAACTTGGGTACTTAGCGCATTGACTACAGATCAGAAGGTTGTTGTTCAAAATAACGTCGGGTACGATTCACGCTGCTTTTACTCTGACTGTTCGATTTCTTGACCAACCTAGTTA
>JAOTNS010001058.1:0-29762 GCA_028476615.1 Culter alburnus | reverse complement strand
CACCCTTGCAGACTCGCTATTGGCTGATTCAGAGGTTGAGGGCGGGCCATTTTGAGTTGACATCATTGTAGTCCTTAGTTCACACACTTCCTCAGCACTTAAGAATCCGTCTTACACTTTACTAAAAGTTGCTTTTAGCTTCTTTATAAAATCTCCTACTCTTTGAAAACTCCTACTCTTTACTAAGAATTTTTGACACTTAAGTCAAAACTTAAGACTATTCTTAAGAGCATTTCTGAGAAGTTTTATACATACGGGTCCTGGATGGGTGTCCAATAGGGTGGGGCAACACGTGTTCATTTAGGATCTACTGGGCATAAGACAGAGATAAGAGATGCTTGGGACCATGTAATGAAAATTTAATTTATTTAATTTTATTTATTTATTGCTAATTTCTGTGAGTTCATCCTAAAACAAAAATATAAATATGATTCAGCACATAATTACATAAATTTCATAACTGAAAAGTTGTGTAATGTGTAGTGTCATTGTTCATTAGGATGTTCGTAAGGTTGTTTCTTTGTAAAACCATTTAAAATAATGTTTATTGTAAAAACAATATATTGAATTGAGTGTGCAAAAATTTGCATTCACATTCTTTACCCAAACATGATAACCTGACAGTGCATGTGGTCATGTAAATATGTTAACCCCCTTTCCTGTAATATTGACATTTTGCAATATTCTGCAGCTATTAATGCTTTATTTAACATCATAACTCACACAATAAAGGCAATACTTGGAGTCAGATACACAAAAGATTACATTTTGATGTCAGTAATGAGGAATAACCTGGGGTCATATGTATAAAGCCAAGTTTTAGTCTTAACCCTTGTGCTGTGTTGAAAAACATTTTTCTAACATTAATGCGGTCCTAAAGTGCTTGCCCAGTCACAAACCTTCACTGCAGTGATATTCTTTTGAGCTCTTTAGTAATATTGCGAAAACTTACTACACCAAACATAGTGGCCAAAATTGATGTGTAAAGGTTTTTGATGAAGAAGGTTTTTTTTTTTTAAATGACCTACAGTTTTGCTTAAACCATCAATATGAGGGAAATATTTTTTTTTTATGTTTATATTATTTAAATGTTTTTAAAATATGACATTGACTACAACATAATCAGTTTTAATATTTAATTGGTTCTCTCTCTGTTTTGCATGTGTTCATAATTTCTTGGCCAAAATAATTTGAAATAATTTGAAATTTCATTTCATTATCCACATAAAACAGTTAACTCCAAGCACAGCTACACATATGCTTGCATCTTTTATCACATTTTTAAAGATATTTTTATTTTTATAATAACATTAAATTATTGGTGTTGTGCTGCTGTGACTTCACCCTTGCAGACTCGCTATTGGCTGATTCAGAGGTTAGGGCGGCCATTTTAAGGAGACATCATTGTAGTCCTTAGTTCACAACACTTAAGTGCGACTTCAGTCAGCACTTAAGAATCAGTCTTATACTTTACTAAAAGTTGCTTTTAGCTGTAGCTTTTAACTGCCGGGCCCTGAGCTCATGTACCTCATTTTGAGTGAAAAAAGGTTTTTTTGTGGAAAATTTTGTCAACTTTGCACAAATATGAAAAAAAAAATGCAGTTTATCACACTAGTGTGCTTTAATGTTTAAAATAAAAATTTGTTTTGAAATGTTTTTTTTTTTTGTTTTTATTTATTACAAATGGAACAAAATCACACTTGTTCAAAAATGACCAGCCTGCAGAAAAATGACTTATAAATAATTGTTACACTATTCTATTACCAAATATGGATTCAATCTTTTTGTCAACTTGTGTTCTTTAAATTAGGACAGGTTTTGTATTTATTTTTTTAAAACTGATTGACTCATTGATCTGAGACTCACTGATTTGAGGATAAAGTTCATCTCTGTGTAAAAGAAATAAAAACTTTTCAAAACACACTTTCTGCTTAAACATTAAAGCACACTTGTGTGATTTGACAAAATTACCACAAAAACATTTTTTTTTTCATTCAAATACTAAGGTGCCTACTCTCAGATAAATGAGGCCTACAATTAATCAGATGCAAAAAGAAACACAAACAGTCCTAAATGAAGAAAACAAGCTGACAAAAAGATTGAATCCAATATTGGTAATAATATAGCATAATGAAGATTTATAGGGCTGCACGATTATCGCATGCTATTCTCACGCGCATTCGTCAGAAATTACCGCTAATCGCCATCACCTGTTTTAAACGGAGCGCCTTTTAATAGACAGAGCCGTAGAAAGCCACGCGCGTTCATTATCGCAGGCGATTCATCTGCGATATGAATGCGATATTGCGTGGCTTTTCAGTGATCTACGGCTCTGTCTATTAAATGCCGCTTCATTTGAAAGCAGGTGATGGCGATTTAGCAGGAACCGGCTTTACTGACGAAATGCGCGTGAGAATAGCATGCGATTAATCGTGCAGCCTAGAGATTTATAAGCAATTTTTTTGTAAGCCGGTCATTTTTGACCGGGAACACTGCAAGTGTGACAAGGTGAAAACCTTCACCCCCAAAAATATGAAAATTATCAAAAAAATTGATAAGTAGTTATACCCTGTGTGAACAAAGTCACAAAGTTTCAGTCCAATGTGATAACATTAACTAGTATTTTGGGGAAAAGAAAGTCGTCTTCGGGTCAAAATGACCCGAACACCGCATGAGGGTTAAGTGTGTCGTAATTTGTTCCTTGACTTAAGAATAAGTAGATTCATAAAGTTTCCTAATTGTAAAGACTAGGTCTCAGATCCTACAGACATAAGACAGCAGGAGAGGTATCCTAACCTAGTTAGGAGTAACAAGATGGAAGCAGGGAGGAGGACCATACACTTTCCAACAGAAATATAATGTATTGGAGTTAAAGGATGACAGGGAGTTGATAAAACAACAAAAGTAAAATCAAATAAAATCTTTAATTGAGACACTGAAAATTTAGTATATTATTATTATTTTTTTTTTTTTTTTTTTTTTTTTTAATATTGCTTTGCAGTGTGCAAAATTATCACAAAGTAGTGATCTAGAATCAGTTTCTATCGATACAATTGTTTATTTTAACTTAATGAAACGTCAATTGTGTGACATTTTTGGCCAGGCTGTCATACAAAGATATAATATTCACATCCAAAAATGAGAGAGGACCAATGAAATATTAATAACTGATCATGTTGCAGTCAATGTATGTTTTTTGTTTGTTTGTTTGTTTGTTTTGTTTTTCTAAAACCAGTAGCTGTAGTTTTTCTTTTTTGCCAAATAATTTTGTCAGATAAATACCTTGACAAAGTTTTGTTCTTCCCTCATATTTTAAAATTAAAAAATATGAATAAAAAATATTTTCCTCATATTTTGATGGTTTACGCAGACTTGTAGGGTCACTAATTTGTACAGTGGGATAAGTTACTATATTAAGTGACAATGGATTTCCAAAGTACTCCTGAACACATGTGGCTTGCAAGGGAAATGTGATTTTTGAATTGTTTGACAATTTTCACATTACATTTGCCAAAAAGTAGTGAGCCATGACCCATCTTTGCTTGCAAAGACTGAGATGCTCCTTTTATACCCATCACGGCACGTTCACCTATTACCAATTCACCTGCTAATTGTGGACCGTTTCAATTTGGATATTCTATATAGCTCATTATTAATTCATTAATATATTAATAGCTTTTCACTTTTATTTTGCCTCTGTCCAAACTTTTTAGGAGTGTGTTGCAGCCATCAAAATCAAAATTAGTTTTTATTTACAAAAATACAATTAATTTGGTCTGTGAAAACATTAGAAATCTTTGTACCTTTGTCAGTTAAATAAAGGTTCAAGAGAATTAACAAATCACAGATAATAATTTTATTTTACTCTTTCCAAAATGACCCAACTTGGAAATGGGTTGTACATCTATCTGATTATAAGCGCTATATCATCCCTGACAGGGTGATTAGAACAGAATGTTGTAATGGTGAAAAGCTATAAGTTTAGTCTCTCAGATGACCTGTCCGTTATTAGAGCATTGCTATTGAAAATGGTCATTATCGGGCAATAGTAGACCTTGGAATGTTGCAGTTGACCAATGAGATTCAAGCATTGCAGGGAGCCATGTAATAAAGTTATTTAAATAAAGACATTTCAAATATTAAGGAGAAGCATCTGCAAAGAGCTTGAACAAGTACTTTGTCTAAAACATATTTTCATGTGTGGAGCTTTGAGTTTTATTCTGCTGTTTAATGTTCTGAAGAGTTATTTAACCACAACTCATAACTAATCTTTTATTTAGGCTATGCTTATCTGTAAATTAAAAGATTTTAAAATAGTTTCAATTAAAAAAAAAAAAAGTACAACATCAATGAAAACAACTTTATAACAAGTTCTAGTGCTCAAAATAATTCTACAAATTATAAAATTCTAGTGCACAAAAATTATACTTTGCTTAAAACAAGGTCTGTGCCCGTATGTATAAAACTTCTTAAAAATAGTCTTAAGTTTTGACTTGTGTCAAAAAATTCTTAGTAAAGAGTAGTGTTTTCTAAGAGTAGAGACTTTTATAAAGAAGCTAAAAGCAACTTTTAGTAAAGTGTAAGACGGATTCTTAAGTGCTGACTTAAGTGTTGTGAACTAAGGACTACAATGATGTCAACTCAAAATGGCCGCCCTCAACCTCTGAATCAGCCATAGCGAGCCTGGAAGGGTGAATACACAGCAGCACAATCCCAATCATTTAATGTTATTATATATAAAAAAAAAAAAACTATAATAAAATAAACACAAAAGTTTTAATATTTAAATTGATTTAAAAGCAATGGCTTTGCATTATGCAAAATTATCACAAATTAGTATTGATGGTGTGGAATCTTTTTCTACAGATATATGTGTCCTCATTTACAGTTGATGTGTCATGAGTTCATCAACGGCTCCAACAACTCCACTATCAACATAAAAGTGGCTTTCTTTTGCCAAATGGTTTGATGGTCAGTTGGAAAGTCAATGAACTGCCATAGAGTAGTGGCCAAATGTGATGTCCAGCCTTATGAAAGATGCAAGCATATTGTGTAGCTGTGCTTGGAGTCACTTGTTTCATGTGTGATAATGAAATGAAATTTCAAATTATTTCAAATTATTTTTGGCCAGGCTGTTATACAAAGATTATGACACATGCAAAAACAAGAGAACCAATTAAATATTTAAAACGGATTATGTTGTAGTCAATGTCATATTTTAAAAACATTTAAATAAAATAAAAATAAAAATATTTTCCTCATATTTTGATGGTTTAAGCAACATTGTTTGCGATTAACAAGAAACTCTTGTTTGTATTTACTCGTGTACTGTATGTTCATTTTTTGTGCCTCCTTGTCATTCATCATCATATGCGCTTATTTTTCGTCAACATTTTGTTGCGCATCAGCTGTGATACACAGATCCACCACATCACACTTGTAAAAGTGGCTAGATAGTGAAAGTTGTGCAGTTAAACTACAGCACACTGACGCTCACTATAGAGAATTAGGTGTTTAACGTCATAGAGACAGAGCGACACGCGTCATAGTCTGAAAACACGCCCACCGTGGCGTGGTTTTCGTGGTTTCCAATCAAAAATTGATTTTGGATCATTTTTAACCAAAACAAGTTACGGACTGCAGCTTTAATTTATCAAAGAATTATTCAACATAAAGTAAACTGTTACTAAAATACCATTTTATGTGTTGTAGCAAATCAATGGTGTCATATAATATTAGCATTATATGACACCCCTTATATGACACCACTGATTTGCTACACATAAAATGGTATTTTAGTACATGTCATACACTTGCAGACTCACTATTGGTTGATGGTGGCCATTTTGTCTATATACATCACTGTAGTTCTTATTCCACCACTCAGTCAACACTTAAGAATCAGTCTTATACTTTGCTGAAAGTTGCATTTAGTTTCTTTATAAAAGGCTTCTACTCTTAGACAAGTCCTACTTTTTACTAAGAATGTTTTGCCTCATAAGTCAAAAATTAAGACTATTCTTAACAGCATTTCTGAGAATTTTTTTCCATAATATGGCCCCTGATTTTCTTAATTGTATTTTTTAAATATATCTATACAAACACGTTTGAGACAGAAAGGGACTGTCAGCTATATAACTACATACACATGTCCTCCTATACCACATGTCCTTGTACACCATGACTGTGAATACACAAACACGTTTGAGAGCGAGGAACTGTCAGCTATATAACTACATACACATGTCCTCCTATACCACATGTCCTTGTACACCATGACTGTGAATACACAACACGTTTGAGACAGAGAGGAACTGTCGGCTATATAACTACATACACATGTCCTCCTATACCACATGTCCTTGTACACCATGACTGTGAATACACAAACACGTTTGAGACAGAGAGGAACTGTCAGCTATATAACTACATACACACGTCCTCCTATACCACATGTCCTTGTACACCATGACTGTGAATACACAAACACGTTTGAGACAGAGAGGAACGTCGGCTATATAACTACATATCCTCCTATACCACATGTCCTTGTACACCATGACATACACAAACACGTTTAGACAGAGGAACTGTCCTATATACTACATACACATGTCCTCCTATACCACATGTCCTTGACTGTGAATACACAAACACGTTTGAGAGCGAGGAACTGTCGGCTATATAACTACATACACATGTCCTCCTATACCACATGTCCTTGTACACCATGACTGTGAATACACAAACACGTTTGAGACAGAGAGGAACTGTCAGCTATATAACTACATACACATGTCCTCCTATACCACATGTCCTTGTACACCATGACTGTGAATACACAAACACGTTTGAGACAGAGGGAACTGTCAGCTATATAACTACATACACATGTCCTCCTATACCACATGTCCTTGTACCATGACTGTGAATACACAACACGTTTGAGACAGAGAGGAACTGTGGCTATATAACTACATACACATGTCCTCCTATACCACATGTCCTTGTACACCATGACTGTGTATACACAAACACGTTTGAGACACTGTCAGCTATATAACTACATACACCTCCTATACACATGTCCTTGTACACCATGACTGTGAATACACAAACACGTTTGAGACAGAGAGGAACTGTCGGCTATATAACTACATACACATGTCCTCCTATACCACATGTCCTTGTACACCATGACTGTGAATACCAACACGTTTGAGACAGAGAGGAACTGTCGGCTATATAACTACATACACAGTCCTCCTATACCACATGTCCTTGTACACCATGACTGTGAATACACAACACGTTTGAGACAGAGAGGAACTGTCAGCTATATAACTACATACACATGTCCTCCTATACCACATGTCCTTGTACACCATGACTGTGAATACACAAACACGTTTGAGACAGAGAGGAACTGTCGGCTATATAACTACATACACATGTCCTCCTATACCACATGTCCTTGTACACCATGACTGTGAACACAAACACGTTTGAGACAGAGGAACTGTCAGCTATATAACTACATACACACGTCCTCCTATACCACATGTCCTTGTACACCATGACTGTGAATACACAAACACGTTTGAGACAGAGAGGAACTGTCAGCTATATAACTACATACACATGTCCTCCTATACCACATGTCCTTGTACACCATGACTGTGAATACACAAACACGTTTGAGACAGAGAGGAACTGTCGGCTATATAACTACATACACAGTCCTCCTATACCACATGTCCTTGTACACCATGACTGTGAATACACAAACACGTTTGAGAGCGAGGAACTGTCAGCTATATAACTACATACACACGTCCTCCTATACCACATGTCCTTGTACACCATGACTGTGAATACACAAACACGTTTGAGACAGAGAGGAACTGTCGCTATATAACTACATACCATTCCTCCTATACCACATTTCCTTGTACACCTGACTGTTAATAGTTGAGACATATGTTGGCTATAAACTACATACAAGATATAGCCAACAGTTCTCTCTTTCTCAAACGTGTTTGTGTATTCAAACATGGGTGTACAAGGACATGTGGTATAGGAGGACATGTGTATGTAGTTATATAGCCGACAGTTCCTCTCTGTCTCAAACGTGTTTGTGTATCACAGTCATGGTGTACAAGGACATGTGGTATAGGAGGACGTGTGTATGTAGTTATATAGCTGACAGTTCCTCTCTGTCTCAAACGTGTTTGTGTATCACAGTCATGGTGTACAAGGACATGTGGTATAGGAGGACATGTGTATGTAGTTATATAGCCGACAGTTCCTCTCTGTCTCAAACGTGTTTGTGTACACAGTCATGGTGTACAAGGACATGTGGTATAGGAGGACGTGTGTATGTAGTTATATAGCGACAGTTCCTCTCTGTCTCAAACGTGTTTGTGTATTCACAGTCATGGTGTACAAGGACATGTGGTATAGGAGGACGTGTGTATGTAGTTATATAGCTGACAGTTCCTCTCTGTCTCAAACGTGTTGTGTATTCACAGTCATGGTGTACAAGGACATGTGGTATAGGAGGACATGTGTATGTAGTTATATAGCCGACAGTTCCTCTCTGTCTCAAACGTGTTTGTGTATCACAGTCATGGTGTACAAGGACATGTGGTATAGGAGGACGTGTGTATGTAGTTATATAGCGACAGTTCCTCTCTGTCTCAAACGTGTTTGTGTACACAGTCATGGTGTACAAGGACATGTGGTATAGGAGGACATGTGTATGTAGTTATATAGCCGACAGTTCCTCTCTGTCTCAAACGTGTTTGTGTATCACAGTCATGGTGTACAAGGACATGTGGTATAGGAGGACATGTGTATGTAGTTATATAGCCGACAGTTCCTCTCTGTCTCAAACGTGTTTGTGTATCACAGTCATGGTGTACAAGGACATGTGGTATAGGAGGACGTGTGTATGTAGTATATAGCGACAGTTCCTCTCTGTCTCAAACGTGTTTGTGTATTCACAGTCATGGTGTACAAGGACATGTGGTATAGGAGGACGTGTGTATGTAGTTATATAGCCGACAGTTCCTCTCTGTCTCAAACGTGTTTGTGTATTCACAGTCATGGTGTACAAGGACATGTGGTATAGGAGGACATGTGTATGTAGTTATATAGCTGACAGTTCCTCTCTGTCTCAAACGTGTTTGTGTATTCACAGTCATGGTGTACAAGGACTGTGGTATAGGAGGACATGTGTATGTAGTTATATAGCCGACAGTTCCTCTCTGTCTCAAACGTGTTTGTGTATCACAGTCATGGTGTACAAGGACATGTGGTATAGGAGGACATGTGTATGTAGTTATATAGCGACAGTTCCTCTCTGTCTCAAACGTGTTTGTGTATTCACAGTCATGGTGTACAAGGACATGTGGTATAGGAGGACATGTGTATGTAGTTATATAGCGACAGTTCCTCTCTGTCTCAAACGTGTTTGTGTATTCACAGTCATGGTGTACAAGGACATGTGGTATAGGAGGACATGTGTATGTAGTTATATAGCCGACAGTTCCTCTCTGTCTCAAACGTGTTTGTGTACACAGTCATGGTGTACAAGGACATGTGGTATAGGAGGACATGTGTATGTAGTTATATAGCTGACAGTTCCTCTCTGTCTCAAACGTGTTTGTGTATTCACAGTCATGGTGTACAAGGACTGGTATAGGAGGACATGTAGTTATATGTTCCTCTCTGTCTCAAACGTGTTTGTGTATCACAGTCATGGTGTACAAGGACATGTGGTATAGGAGGACATGTGTATGTAGTTATATAGCTGACAGTTCCTCTCTGTCTCAAACGTGTTTGTGTTCACAGTCATGGTGTAGGACATGTGGTATAGGAGGACATGTGTATGTAGTTATATAGCCGACAGTCCCTTTCTGTCTCAAACGTGTTTGTATAGATATTTAAAAAATACAATTAAGAAAATCAGGGGCCATATTATGGAAAAAAATTCTCAGAAATGCTGTTAAGAATAGTCTTAATTTTGACTTATGAGGCAAAACATTCTTAGTAAAAAGTAGGACTTGTCTAAGAGTAGAAGCCTTTTATAAAGAAACTAAATGCAACTTTCAGCAAAGTATAAGACTGATTCTTAAGTGTTGACTGAGTGGTGGAATAAGAACTACAGTGATGTATATAGACAAAATGGCCACCATCAACCAATAGTGAGTCTGCAAGTGTATGACATGTACTAAAATACCATTTTATGTGTTGTAGCAATCAGTGGTGTCATATAATATTAGCATTATGACACCATTAATCAATGGTGTCATATAATGCTAATATTATATGACACCATTGATTTGCTACAACACATAAAATGGTATTTTAGTAACAGTTTACTTTATGTTGAATAATTCTTTGATAAATTAAAGCTGCAGTCCGTAACTTGTTTTGGTTAAAAATGATCCAAAATCAATTTTTGATTGGAAACCACGAAAACCACGCCCACGGTGGGCGTGGTTTTCAGACTATGACGCGTGTCGCTCTGTCTCTATGACGTTAAACACCTAATTCTCTATAGTGAGCGTCAGTGTGCTGTAGTTTAACTGCACAACTTTCACTATCTAGCCACTTTTACAAGTGTGATGTGAGTGGATATCTGTGTATCACAGCTGATGCGCAACAAAATGTTGACGAAAAATAAAGCGCATATGATGATTGAATGACAAGGAGGCACAAAAAATGAACATACAGTACACGAGTAAATACAAACAAGAGTTTCTTGTTAATCGCAAACAATGTTGCTTAAACCATCAAAATATGAGGAAAATATTTTTATTTTTATTTTATTTAAATGTTTTTAAAATATGACATTGACTACAACATAATCCGTTTTTAATATTTAATTGGTTCTCTTGTTTTTGCATGTGTTCATAATTTCTTTGTATAACAGCCTGGCCAAAAATAATTTGAAATAATTTGAAATTTCATTTCATTATCACACATGAAACAAGTGACTCCAAGCACAGCTACACAATATGCTTGCATCTTTCATAAGGCTGGACATCACATTTGGCCACTACTCTATGGCAGTTCATTGACTTTCCAACTGACCATCAAACCATTTGGCAAAAGAAAGCCACTTTTATGTTGATAGTGGAGTTGTTGGAGCCGTTGATGAACTCATGACACATCAACTGTAAATGAGGACACATATATCTGTAGAAAAAGATTCCACACCATCAATACTAATTTGTGATAATTTTGCATAATGCAAAGCCATTGCTTTTAAATAAATTTAAATATTAAAACTTTTGTGTTTATTTTATTATAGTTTTTTTTTTATAATAACATTAAATGATTGGTATTGTGCTGCTGTGTATTCACCCTTCCAGGCTCGCTATTGGCTGATTCAGAGGTTGAGGGCGGCCATTTTGAGTTGACATCATTGTAGTCCTTAGTTCACAACACTTAAGTCAGCACTTAAGAATCCGTCTTACACTTTACTAAAAGTTGCTTTTAGCTTCTTTATAAAAGTCTCCTACTCTTAGAAAACACCTACTCTTTACTAAGAATTTTTTGACACTTAAGTCAAAACTTAAGACTATTTTTAAGAAGTTTTATACATACGGGCACAGACCTTGTTTTAAGCAAAGTATAATTTTTGTGCACTAGAATTTTATAATTTGTAGAATTATTTTGAGCACTAGAACTTGTTATAAAGTTGTTTTGTCATTGATGTTGTACTTTTTTTTTTTTAATTGAAACTATTTTAAAATCTTTTAATTTACAGATAAGCATAGCCTAAATAAAAGATTAGTTATGAGTTGTGGTTAAATAACTCTTCAGAACATTAAACAGCAGCAGAAAACTCAAAGCTCCACACATGAAAATATGTTTTAGACAAAGTACTTGTTCAAGCTCTTTGCAGATGCTTCTCCTTAATATTTGAAATGTCTTTATTTAAATAACTTTATTACATGGCTCCCTGCAATGCTTGAATCTCATTGGTCAACTGCAACATTCCAAGGTCTACTATTGCCCGATAATGACCATTTTCAATAGCAATGCTCTAATAACGGACAGGTCATCTGAGAGACTAAACTTATAGCTTTTCACCATTACAACATTCTGTTCTAATCACCCTGTCAGGATGATATAGCGCTTATAATCAGATAGATGTACAACCCATTTCCAAGTTGGGTCATTTTGGAAAGAGTAAAATAAAATTATTATCTGTGATTTGTTAATTCTCTTGAACCTTTATTTAACTGACAAAGGTACAAAGATTTCTAATTTTCACAGACCAAATTAATTGTATTTTTGTAAATAAAACTAATTTTGATTTTGATGGCTGTAACACACTCCTAAAAAGTTTGGACAGAGGCAAAAAAAGTGAAAAGCTATTAATATATTAATAATTAATAATGAGCTATATAGAATATCCAAATTGAAACGGTCCACAATTAGCAGGTGAATTGGTAATAGGTGAACGTGCCGTGATTGGGTATAAAAGGAGCATCTCAGTCTTTGCAAGCAAAGATGGGTCATGGCTCACTACTTTTTGGCAAATGTAATGTGAAAATTGTCAAACAATTCAAAAATCACATTTCCCTTGCAAGCCACATGTGTTCAGGAGTACTTTGGAAATCCATTGTCACTTAATATAGTAACTTATCCCACTGTACAAATTAGTGACCCTACAAGTCTGCGTAAACCATCAAAATAAATATTTTTTATTTTTTTTTAATTTTAAAATATGAGGGAAGAACAAAACTTTGTCAAGGTATTTATCTGACAAAATTATTTGGCAAAAAAGAAAAACTACAGCTACTGGTTTTAGAAAAACAAAACAAACAAACAAACAAACAAAAAACATACATTGACTGCAACATGATCAGTTATTAATATTTCATTGGTCCTCTCTCATTTTTGGATGTGAATATTATATCTTTGTATGACAGCCTGGCCAAAAATCATGTCACACAATTTGACGTTTCATTAAGTTAAAATAAAACAATTGTATCGATAGAAACTGATTCTAGATCACTACTTTGTGATAATTTTGCACACTGCAAAGCAATATTTAAAAAAAAAAAAAAAAAAAAAATATAATAATAATATACTAAATTTTCAGTGTCTCAATTAAAGATTTTATTTGATTTTACTTTTGTTGTTTTATCAACTCCCTGTCATCCTTTAACTCCAATACATTATATTTCTGTTGGAAAGTGTATGGTCTCCTCCTCCCTGCTTCCATCTTGTTACTCCTAACTAGGTTAGGATACCTCTCCTGCTGTCTTATGTCTGTAGGATCTGAGACCTAGTCTTTACAATTAGGAAACTTTATGAATCATACTTATTCTTAAGTCAAGGAACAAATTACGACACACTTAACCCTCATGCGGTGTTCGGGTCATTTTGACCCGAAGACGACTTTCTTTTCCCCAAAAATACTAGTTAATGTTATCACATTGGACTGAAACTTTGTGACTTTGTTCACACAGGGTATAACTACTTATCAATTTTTTTGATAATTTTCATATTTTTGGGGGTGAAGGTTTTTCACCTTGTCACACTTGCAGTGTTCCCGGTCAAAAATGACCAGCTTACAAAAAAATTGCTTATAAATCTCTCATTATGCTATATTATTACCAAATATTGGATTCAATCTTTTTGTCAGCTTGTTTTCTTTCATTTAGGACTGGTTTTGTGTTTCTTTTTGCATCTGATTAATCGTAGGCCTCATTTATCTGAGAGTAGGCACCTTAGTATTTGAATGAAAAAAAAAAATGTTTTTTGTGGATAATTTTGTCAAATCACACAAGTGTGCTTTAATGTTTAAGCAGAAAGTGTGTTTTGAAAAGTTTTTATTTCTTTTACACAGAGATGAACTTTATCCTCAAATCAGTGAGTCTCAGATCAATGAGTCAATCAGTTTTAAAAAATAAATACAAAACCTGTCCTAATTTAAAGAAAACAAGTTGACAAAAAGATTGAATCCAATATTTGGTAATAGAATAGTGTAACAATTGATTTATAAGTCATTTTTCTGCAGGCTGGTCATTTTTGAACAAGTGTGATTTTGTTCCATTTTGTAATAAATAAAAACAAAATAAAAACATTTCAAAACAAATTTTTATATTTAAACATTAAAGCACACTAGTGTGATAAACTGCATTTTTTTTTTCATATTTTGTGCAAAGTTGACAAAATTTTCCACAAAAAACCCTTTTTTCACTCAAAAACTGAGGTACATGAGCTCAGGGCCCGGCAGTTAAAAGCTACAGCTAAAAGCAACTTTTAGTAAAGTATAAGACTGATTCTTAAGTGCTGACTGAAGTCGCACTTAAGTGTTGTGAACTAAGGACTACAATGATGTCTCCTTAAAATGGCCGCCCTTAACCTCTGAATCAGCCAATAGCGAGTTGCAAGGGTGAAGTCACAGCAGCACAACACCAATAATTTAATGTTATTATAAAAATAAAATATCTTAAAAATGTGATAAAAGATGCAAGCATATGTGTAGCTGTTTGGAGTTAATTGTTTATGTGTGATAATGAAATGAAATTTCAAATTATTCAAATTTTTTTGGCCAAGAAATTATGAACACATGCAAAAACAAGAGAGAACCAATTAAATATTAAAAAACTGATTATGTTGTAGTCAATGTCATATTTTAAAAACATTTAAATAATATAAACATAAAATAAAAATATTTCCCTCATATTTTGATGGTTTAAGCAAAACTGTAGGGTCATTTAAAAAAAAAAAAACCTTTCTTTCATCAAAAACCTTTACACATCAATTTTGGCCACTATGTTTGGTGTGTAGTAAGTTTTCGCAATATTACTAAAGAGCTCAAAAGAATATCACTGCAGTGAAGGTTTGTGACTGGGCAAGCGTTAGGACCGCATTAATGTTAGAAAATGTTTTTCAACACAGCACAAGGGTTAAGACTAAAACTTGGCTTTATACATATGACCCAGGTTATTCCTCATTACTGACATCAAAATGTAATCTTTTGTGTATCTGACTCCAAGTATTGCCTTTATTGTGTGAGTTATGATGTTAAATAAAGCATTAATAGCTGCAGAATATTGCAAAATGTCAATATTACAGGAAAGGGGTTAACATTTACATGACCACATGCACTGTCAGGTTATTAATCATGTTTGGGTAAAGAATGTGAATGCAAAATTTTGCACACTCAATTCAATATATTTGTTTTTACAATAAACATTATTTTAAATGGTTTTACAAAGAAAAACCTTACAAACATCCTAATGAACAATGACACTACACATTACACAACTTTTCAGTTATGAAATTTATGTAATTATGTGCTGAATCATATTTATATTTTTGTTTTAGGATGATACTCACAGAAATTAGCAATAAAAAAAATTAAATAAATTAAATTTCATTACATGGTCCCCAAGCATTCTTATCTATTCTGTCTTATCTATCTAAATGAACACGTGTTGCCCCCCCTATTGGACACCCATCCAGGGCCCGTATGTATAAAACTTCTCAGAAATGCTCTTAAGAATAGTCTTAAGTTTTGACTTAAGTGTCAAAAAATTCTTAGTAAAGAGTAGGAGTTTTCAAAGAGTAGAGTATAAAGAAGCTAAAAGCAACTTTTAGTAAAGTGTAAGACGGATTCTTAAGTGCTGACTTAAGTGTTGTGAACTAAGGACTACAATGATGTCAACTCAAAATGGCCGCCCTCAACCTCTGAATCAGCCAATAGCGAGTCTGCAAGGGTGAAGTCACAGCAGTACAACACCAGTCATTTAATGTCATTATAAAAAACAATAATAACAATAATAATAAAAAAACCCACAAACGTTTTAATATTTAAATTGATTTAAAAGCAATAGCTTTGCATTGTGCAAAATTATCACAAATTAGTATTGATGGTGTGGAATTTTTTTCTATTGATATATGTCTCCTCATTTACAGTTAGAGCAATGATGTGTCATGAGTTCATCAACGGCTCCAAAACTGCAGTGAAGCCCACAGTCAACATAAAAGTGTCTTCTTTTGCCGCATGGTTGATGGTCAGTCAGACAGTCAATGAACTGCCATAGAGTAGTGACTCTGAGAGTTTGCAGGTTACACTGACGCCCGCTAGAGAATGACCACTTTTCAGGCCGGGGTTCGAGACTGACTTGCAGCAGGGTTTGTATTAGAGTGCGAGTTTTGGAGGTGGCGCAATGAAGAGAGGGGTGTGTTTGTTTGGGTTGATTTCAAATAATCAACAGTTCAACAACAAATTTGAGAAATCGCATACAGCACCTTTAAATTAAAATGCATAAAATGCAGTAATATTTATAACATTATTTAAAGTTATTACATTTCTTATTAGGTCAGTTACAAAAAGAATTGACAATCAAGTTATCATCATTTTATAACTCCATGTCATCATACTAACATCATACATCATGCTGTCTCTTTGTTGCCATCTTGTTACTCTTAACTAGGTTAAGACACCTCTCCAGCTCTCTTAAATAATTTAAGAGCTAAGACCTAGTCTTGACACTTAGGAACCTTTATGAATCACACTTATTCTTAAGTCTAAGAATAAGAGTAAAATTACGTCATTCTTAGAATTTTGACACACTTAAGACTAAAATTTTACTCTGAGCGGCTTTATACATACAGGCCCAGGTCCCCAAATAAGATCCTTTGGCCAAAATTCTCTGATCTCTGAACAGTGGCCACCCCTGTCTTTACAGGTGAACAAACCACTTTTGCTTCACATTCCACACAGATATGTGCTGCAAAAGTGAGAGAATGTGGAACTTGTTATCGAAAAAGCAGCTTTTGAGATTCGTAACAGCAGATTCATATAGTTTTAGTTATGGACTTTGTGCCAAAAAATATCAAAGAAAATAAATGTATTCGTGAGAAACATTCTACAGGTGCATTCACAAACTGATTTACAAATGTGCAAAATTTGTCCAATTTACTGATACGCATGCGTGACTATTCTGCTGTCACAATTGCTCTGGTGTTTTGCTCCAGTAATACCGTTGCACCAGGTTCCAAAACAAATGCTGAAATGAGCCAAGTGAGAAAAGCCTCTAATTTTAACCCACCCTAAGATTAATTCAAACATAAAATATAGTATATCACTTGTAATTAGTAAACCATGTTTGACCTTGTAAACCACATTGCTTAATGTGTAAGTTTTACACAAACAGTCCCTGTAAACCGGTGTGTACCTACAAACCATGATTTGTCTGTCCCTGTATGCCTGTGAAAAAACAGGTGTCATATTTCAATGAATTTGTGGACAGAACTAAATTTTAAGTGAGATGTGTTCTTAGTGGCCATAACAATGTTTGATATATCTGTTTTATTTGTAGGATGTAAGAAAAGGGGTGTCCCTCTAAACCACAGTTTTTACATGATGTCCTCATAAACACTATATACCTGTATGTGTGTGTGTGTGTGTATATATATGTGTGTGTGTGTGTGTATATATGTGTGTGTGTGTATATATATATATGTGTGTGTGTGTGGTGTGTGTGTGTATGTATATATGTGTGTGTGTGTGTGATATGTGTGTGTGTGTATATATATGTGTGTGTGTGTGTGTGTGTGTATATATATGTGTGTGTGTGTATATATATGGTGTGTGGGTGTGTGTGGGTATATATGTGTGTGTGTGTGTGTGTATATGTGTGTGTGTGTGTGTATATGTGTGTGTGTATGTGTGTATGTGTGTGTGTGTGTATATATATATATGTGTGTGTGTGTGTTATATATATATATATATATATATATATATATATAATTAAATAGTACAGCATTTTCCATGAACAATTGCACAGAAGCATATGAAATTGCACTGAAAAACGGCACAAATTATTTCACAGACATATTATTAAACTTAAAAAAATAATTGTAATATACAGTTATTCTTGTGGATATCTAGTTAAGCTAAGAGCCTCAAACACTACATCTGCCAGTGCAGGAAAAAGGAGGTGCCTGCCATTCCTTCTTTATCAGAAATGGCAACAAATCTTGTCCAAGGTAAATTGGGTGTGCATGAACAAAAACTTCCACAGTAGTGTTTTTTTAGTGTTGTTCTTAGCATGCACATTGATTTGGAATGGCAAAATCCTCACATTATCATCCAAACAGAAACGCCTTTAGATTGTCATGCTAGAAACAAGAGGAAAGTACATACTTAGCTATTAGATATGTCCATCAAACATGATAACATCATCAATAGAGAGATAAAAAGAGAGATTTTGCTGCAGGTCATCTGTTCAACGTTTTATTCATTCATTCATTAACAAAACCTTCATTGTCATGTAGGCTGGTACATGTAATCGTCTTAGATAAAATGTTGACTTAAAATACCTTCATTCCTCAATATCTGCTGGATTAAATTAAAGTGTTTTTATTGACCTCCTTATATTTCATTGAATACACTCATTAAAATCCCTTTGTTCCATTTATGGCCTTTACAAGCTGTATAAATACATACTGTATACTAATGAAACACACCTTATAGAGTTGTTTTTCACAAGTGTAACACATGAGACAGTGTTTATTAGTATTAAAATGTGTGTAGTGCTAAATTAATCAAGATGTGAAATGATAACAGGACAATGTAGACGGGCCACTAGTATTATATAACATCAGAGCCATTATACGCAAGATTGGGCATTTATCTGGCAGTCATATTAAGATCCCAAACTATCCTGTTATGTAATATTTACTAAACTATTATTTGATCCATCTGCAGCTATCCAACTATTTTTTTTGTTTTTTTGAAAAAAATCCTGCATGACCCCGTCTCTCATTTGCCACACAGATGACAATGGACGTGTTTCGAAACCAAGTGCGTTTTCCGCAGCTATTCACGTATCCGATTGCTACCTCTGATCCAGACTTGGCAAGTAGGACATACCAGCATCTATTTTGGCACAAGTCCTAATTGGTCTAAAAATACACGTATTGTCATTGATCAATTAATCCGTTAACACATACATTCTTGCTTTTCAAAAATGTGTTTATGAAACAGTTTTACACATCAAAGTGATGGCATTTCAAGGGTGCATTGTTTAGTCTGAGAATAGAGGTTTGTTTGTGAAGTGAAAAAAACAAAGTTACATATATCAGTCACGAGTTTGGGATTTCATCCCAATCCTCACGAAGCACAAAATGAAGTTATTCAAGAAACTTTTTCAATTGTGTCACACACACCTGCAAAAATCAGTCTGGATGTGCTCAGAAAGCAAATTAGTGAAATATCTTCATAATACCTAAAGCCCAAACAGGTGTGTTTAAGATCTATCCTCTTATGCCATAAAAACAGCTGTTTTTTTATGTTGTGAAGAATCAGACAAAGGAAGATGATAATTCCACTCTAAGGAATATTCAAGTCATTATATTAATCAGACCGCTGCACTCTTCCCAGAATTCAACTCTCAAGAAGCATTTATCTGATATCACAAGGATGCTATGTTATGGACATGAATGTTAAGTAAGATTCGTAAAGTAAATATGGGTGGAATTTCAGGTGTTATTAGGTGGAATGATGATTGACGCCAGCATTACGTGCTATGAGACCCTGTTGAATGAGTGAAGGAAACAACATGATTTCACTGTCTCACAGCATCTGTGAAAAGTTCTCCAGGGTCAAATAAAAAAAATTAGAGGCTCTGCACAGCTGCCAAAAGAAAAAAAAAAAGTGACGACAATGTCTAGAAGTGGATTAACCTTAAAAAAGTTTTAGTCTGCTGAACTCTTGATGGATGCAGGTGCTATTGCTCACCTGAGATCTGTCACTGTCTTAAACTCCTCCAGTTCCTGTAACAGATCCCCAGAGCTCCCCGATTCCATTAAGAGTCCACAAACAACAGCACTATTCATCATGATTCATTAGTTTCCTCTGAAACTATGAAAAATGAGCATTTTACATATGTAGGTATTTAAGTGCACCGCATCATTTTCCCATTCACCGAATTCTATGAAGGATGAAATATTATCGAAGACTGTGAAAAGGTCTAGAGATGGCTAATCAGTTATCAGTTGTCCCAAACAGTTTAAAAGACAAAGTAAAAAAATCTCAATGAAGCAGCCAGAGAGAAGCCGTACAAATAGCATGTGACCAACTAAGCATGAAGCCAGATGACGAGATCTGATTATTAGAGCATGAGTATACCAATGTTGCAGGATTCTGAACTCTAGATAAATAGTCTGTGCTGAGGTACCGCTCAGCCCTTCGCTATAGCGAGACCGATGGCATCTCCCAACAACAAACAAGTTTGTCGCTCTATCTAGCACATTCCCAAAGCAACTGACCTCAGGCTAGGTCCATGAATTAATGCCAATAAATTCCAAAAGAACCAGTAATGAACAGAAGTCCTGACATGGCATTAATAGGAGACAATATATAAAAATGATTTGGGACATGATCACTTCAACAGGTATCATCTCCTCTATGCCAAGAGCAAGACTTTCCTGGTTCTACTGAAAGTTGGAAAAGATCTTAACTCTTGCAGCTGACTTTTAGTTTGGGATATTAAAGACATTAATATACTCCAAAGTGAAGAAGGATAAACAGATACAGCCTTTTTTAAGCACAACTAAAGCAAAGATTAGAGACACAAATTGTCTCCTTTGTAAACTAGAAAAATATATATTTAAAGGGGTCCTATTATGCCCATGATTTTGTTTTTGGGTGTACTAGAATAGGTTTTGATGATGAAATGACTTCAAAAGTGGAAAACGTAGGTCAAAAATGTACTCTCTTAAGTACAAACTTACCACCAACACAACTTTCAGATTCCATCTTTATTTTTTAGCTCAACTGGTACACAGAATAGAAGGCACAGGATTGTGGGATATCAAAAGCAGTGAAGGATACATCTATGCTGCCTTCAAAACTCGATCAGATGAAGGTATCTCAGCAGACAGGAAGTAAAGCTAATATTGGATCCGGACGTGCCTTGATGCCTTCTTACCTTGGAATGCATCCTCCGAAGGCAGCATTTTTAAGCTTTCGGACACAGCCGTGATGTTTAGTTCCTGAAAGAACTGTGTTTTTAATTAATCGTTTGAGTGAATGATTCAATGACTGACTCATAAAGAAATAAAGTCTTAAAAACATCAGTCAAATGTTTAGAATCAGTGTTTTTGAAAAAATTGGTTGAATGAATGATTCAATGACTCCAAATATGCATACTTCCCTACTATATAGTTGTCAAACAACAGTATGTTAAAAGTATGTCCAAATGAGTAGTACGTCCAAATTCACATTATTCATAAAACAAAAAGTAGGCAAAAATACCTGGATGACCTACTATGGACACTTTATGTCTACTATTCGATGAGGCAGAAGGAGAGAAGTTGTAGATGGACAGTGAAGCAAAGCATCTCACACTGGTAGGTCACATGATAATGACAACATGAAAAATTTAGATATATTCATAATATAAAGAACATTTTTTAACAATTGAAATTAAAGTAATTATTTATTTAAATAAAAAGCACCTACTCAGAGAGTGCATGATTTTGGACCCAGGCAGTAATTTTTGTTTTGTTTTTCCTGAATGAATCAGCATTTTGAAGGAAACTTGAATGAATGATTCTCATAAATATAGTCACTTGTCATCACCTACTGGAAGGACTGTGTGTCGCTTGGAATTCTGCTCGACCAATAAAATTCAATGACCAGAACTAAATGTGGTATAATAAAGAATAAAGCAAAAAACAATGTTTTTTTTCTACAGACATTTTGTTATAAGTACTAAAATCATGACAACATACCTGCAACAATCATAGTAGACCGAGTAAATTGAGAAAGTGACCAGCCATCAGTGAGTGGATGATGGAGGGGCATTTGAGGTGGGACAAAGTTAGTCTGGGAACTCTGGAAACATGGGAACCGGAGGGCTAGAACATGAGCATTATCTAGGGTGTGAGGAAATAGGTCACTTGCCTGGGAGACTTAAGAGGGAACACGGTTCATCTGAGTGCCACATTGTTTCTCAATGAGGCAAAATGTTTCATGACTTCAGTGACACAGTTTTGTCCCATAAAACATTTTGTCCCTCACGTTAGACAGTCTGCATTTTTTGTGTGCATTTACTTGCTGGTTATTTTTGCCATGCCATTCAAGCCTGCGTCTGATCTTTAGCCCAGAAATGGTCGTTCCCAGGCAGGACAGCAAAATGTTACAGTTGGTTGCCAACTTAATATCTGAGTTGATAAATCTTAAACACTGAAGAACAATCTAATAAACAGCATCAATATGAGCTGACAGGCTTACATTTAGGACTGTGGGATTCCAACTGCATCAATTATATCCTTTGACAAGCTTTAACCAGTAATCTTACATAGTTGTAATATTGAAATATAATGTTACAACTAAACTAAACTTGCAACCAAGTGACTCCAACATCTGTTAAAGTTTTGTGCTGTACACCATTCTAAAGTCCCTTAAAATCAATTAAAGTAACTGACTTTGCACCAACTTACATTCATTTTTCTGAATTACTCAGTAGAGAAAATTAGAAAACTCTAATGCTATTGTATTCTCACTGCAGCCATTAGTCCTGGTTTAAGTTCCCAAACTAAATTTCTCAAGCTTTAGATTGCCTTTTAAGGCCACACTTCATCTATTCGCTGATGTCCAAATGAAATAATAACAAAACCAAACACTGTTCCACCAATGAAACTATGACACAAGAGCTTTGAATTGAATAAGAAAACACACTTGAGAACTCAATCCATCTGCAGTCCTCAATCAGAACTCTGTGGGAAAGTGTAGTTCCTCCTCACTTTAAACCTCTTATCCTCTCCGCACAAAACTTTTTCTATGATGAATTATGATCTGTTTTCAAGAGCACTGCTAATAAAACACAAACGTGACCTCAACAGAAGTCTATCCACAACAACAGGAGATCTGGCCCCTCCCACTCAGAGGGTGTATGGAGGTTTTAATTTTTATGTCAATTATGTTTTGCTATTATTTTAATGCACATATTGGTTTATCCACTTTAAACACATTAATCAGCTCACTGCTCAATCTTCGAACAGGACTGTGTAATGGTTACACTGACCTCTACTGACCGCTGAAGAGAAACAACCACTTGGCTCTCACAAATATCCTACAGTAAATCATAAAGACAAATTAACACACAGACTGCTTTCAATAAAATAAATTAATATTAAATATCCTAGGGTAAATCATAAAGAGAAATGTGAACACTCAGGCTTCTTTCAATTATAAAATACTAAACGATATCCCAGGAACTCCCCATGTGCTTTCCATGACACGAGATCTAAATTTTTACATTTGAGGTCTTAGAGAACTATTAAATATGAAGCCTGTTTTATTTTAAACGGCACTTCAGTGGTTTAAAAAAAATTGAGAGAAAAGCACACACGTGGAAAATGAGAGAAAAAGAGAGACTATAAAGGGGGGGAAACACTACCCATCGATGTTCAAACTTTGTTTGTTTACTGGTGGATCCAAAATGGTCAATATTCATATTCATGCATTTTATTCATATTTTATGTTAATCATTTATGGCTTTGATTATCATATTACTTTTGATTTCATATATTCATGTACTCCCATCTATATATTTATCCTCAACTATTTTCAAGTATTTCCTCTTTATTGTACTCCTTTATGGTTATTACACTTTTATATTTAAGAGTATGTATGCTTGGTGTTCCAATGTGACAGATCACGTTGACACGTTTGTGGTTAGATATTGGACATTTGCAAAGTACTGCAGAAGCGATGTTTTCGAAATTAGTTGCTCATTTGAACTCGATGTATTTTTTATATCAAAATATGTCTGTTTCTATTTCTGCTGACATGTGATAATGTAAGATCTGCAAAATTCCCTTAAGGGGGGGTCAAAACAACCCCTAGATATTTTCATCTATTTTTGACATCTGACCAGTCTATGACATAATGGATAAATCATTTGACCGTTTCTGATTAGAACAAAACATATTTGAGTGGGATGTAAATTTCCCTATTCAATGTACTGAGTCGTTGATAGTTTAGCTTTTTCCTTCGCTTTTCTTTGCTCTTTCTTCTATCCTCATTTCATTCTGCCAGTGTCTTAATTTTGTTCCTTCTTTCTGTATATTCTGATCTTCATCTATTAGATACAATACTCTGGATTTTACAATAGCCTACTCTAAATTATTAACTATTAATTACTTAATGAATTTGTTTGTCTCTATAATTTTTAATTAATAAATTTGTTATTCCTTATTGAAATTTAATCTCTGATATAATCATTGTTGGACAGCCTGGATCTCATTTTCTCAAAATTTTTGCATCATTTACTGTAAGTACTTGAGGTAACGTGTCTGAACTGGCTACACTAAAACTTTGCTTAGAGATGGTTGGTGTAAATGGGACCCTCGATGATTAAACGCGTGTTTGGGTGCTTGACGCGCCATGAGAATAGGCGGCAGTATCGAGTCTTTCACTGGCGATGTATTCAAATGATAATCGTCGAGAGACAATTCTTATTCCGGGTCGTCCTGTTTTCTTATGCTAAGTGAAAAACAGGTTTAAGAGTGTGAAGCTATAAATACGGTCGTCCATAGAAGTTTAGGAAGAAGTGTAGGAAAATATCACGACAGGATGCAAAGACCACAGTTTCGTCATCCCCGCCACGGCTCGGGTCCACGGGCAGCAGGCTTCCGCAGCCCGCCTCCAGCTTACGACAGGGCAGGGAGTGTTTCCATCGCCTCCGTGGGCATTTTCTACCCCGCCGCCGCCGTTTGGACCGAGATTTGGACAGTGTTCTCCTAATACCCCACCGAGAGAGTTGGTGGTAATAGGGGCGTGGCGGCGGCGGCGGCGGTGGGAAATATTATAACAGTCAGTCTCCGGGTCACACACCGCGCAGATCGAACGCCAGTCCCCGAGGCGCACCGTTCAGACGCTCGCCGTATGAGAGCCCCGGGCGACACGCTGGATATCAGGTAGTTCACTCGAGTTCAGGACCAAATTAAAACAGTAATGCGCGATTTTAGTTTTTAAATAGTTGTATGTGCTGTAAGTTCGCTTCTTTGCAGTACTCTGCTGCTCTGATCCGAATTAATTTCTGCGAATTATGTGCGTTTAGATTTTGTTGTTGGCTAGGACACTATAATACAATCTCTGGTTAAATGTGGTCGTTTTAACGTCTTTCTGCATGATAATTTTCTCCTTAAGGGTTCACCACGGACATCCACACCGTTTGGGTCAGCGCATGGCAGGGAGAGAGGGACAAATGATATGGAAAAATATTACAAACCATCAATGCTCCAAGATCCCTGGGCTGACCTTCAGCCTATCTCAGTAACACAAACTCAGTCTAAAAGCAACTACAAACAAACCAATACAAGCAGACAAGGGAGGTACTACAATTAAAACGCAGTACAATTCTCTAACTTCAGTGAGAGGCAAAAGTCACTGAACAGTCCTTTTTATTTAGTGCAGCTGTAGTGCACTAAATTTTTAAAGTCAAATGGAGCCAGCCGAACACATGGACCTGAGGCAGGATTCACCAGCAATAATTCTTGAGAAACTGACTCCACAACATTTTTTAAAATCATATGTACTTTCGTGTATAAAGAGACCTCCTCTTTTACTTTTATATCTGCACTTCAACGACAGGATCATAAAAATGGGGTGCTTTTGTAACTGGCAACCTATTGAAAGTAGTTTGCCATCTCTGGCCCACTCCCATGGAGTTTGCAAATCTTTCATTGAATTCAGAGGAATATGTCTTCAAGCTCAAAATGCAGTCTAACAAAAGAGATGTCTGATCAACACATCCATCTACCTCTCAGTATTGACTGTGTGCTGTTAACTAAAACAGGTCAGGTCAAGTATTTGTAGGTTTGGCTCCTTTCCTAATTTTCTATGGACTGTTAATTTTTATTACTTTTTATTTTTGGTGACGCTTTTTTGGTTTTATTACAATCTATAACTGTTTCTTTTCTGTATATTAAAAAACATGATCCAATAACAGACATTGTCATTATAAAAATCCTACAAAGGACCATTGTTGAATTATAAGCCTAATTTAATTAAAATTTGTAATGCAATACAGTCCTTGTGGAAAAAAAAAAAATTGGAATTTTTTTTATTTACTATTAAAAACATGTTTAATATCTTCAAAGTTAATCTTACCATGGATTTTCAAAGATAAGTAGATAAAACACCATAATATTTCTACACATCTCTGGAAGTTGTAATTCAGTGGGGTTTTTTTGTTTTGTTTTTTTGTAAGTATTACACTTTTTGCTGAAGGATATACCATACGAATCTCATGTAAGAGGTCTAAAAAAAAATAGATTTTATTAATGTAACAGACAACATTTTACATTTTTAAGTTCAGTATGCTTAAAATGTCTGCTTTCATTTTCATTCAACATTCATATCACCAGAATTACTGTTGTAAAATTACATTTCATAGTGCTCTTTTTTTGGTCTTTGTAAGCTAGTTATTTTGAAAAAACGCTTATAATTTGGCCTTACATTATTTAGCATTCTAATTCCTGCATGTTTAGCATTGCCAAAAGATTGAATGAAATTAAGACATTTCATCTTGGGTATAAGAAAGACTCAAACAATAGAGGCTTATATTAAAACGTCTTGTATTGTAAACATTTAGCACTCAAAGTCAGTCACTCTTTAAGTAATGAAGGGTTTCTTGAGGCATCCGCCAATGATATGTCAGCATCATTGCCCCATGGCACACTTGCCACACAAACAGAACTAAGGGAACAAAAAAAAAATTGCAAAAGCCACAGTGCACACAGAGATTTGGGTAAAGACAGTGGCGGAGTTAATTAACATTTAAAAGAAGCAGTTTTAGCTGCAAAAGAAAAAATATTTGGTAGATGCCAGAATAATGTGGAAATAAATTGTCAACCTCACATTTATTTACACATGGATGTGCTTATTCAAAACCATTCATCAATGGGTGACGGTTTTCTTTTACTCATATCTGCAGAGCAGATTATGTCCAGCCCTTTTAGAGTTTCTTAGTTTTAGTATGAGCGAGTATGATTTCGCAATATTCTCTTACCCTCAAAATAACTCAAATTTACAATAGAAAATATAATTACACAGGATACAAGTTGCAAGAAATTTAAATTGCATATAAGTTCTAATAAAGTACACAAATCAGTCTGTGTTATAAAACATTCCAACCCGTTTTCACAGAAAGTTGATTCAAGCTAGATGACGCTCTCATTCTAAATAGCATTCATTGTTATTTGGGACCCCTAGATGGCACAAATCAAACCTCTAAATCTGGTGCCACGCAAAGGGATGAGTGAATAAGCCCTTTTGACTACAAATTTTTATGTATATTTTAAGGAGAGCTTGGTGTATGTTAAATCGCATATTTGAAACAAGTTTGATCTACTATTGGACTTAGGATATTAAAATTAAATAAAGTGCCAAATGTTCTGAAATGCAAAACCTTTTACACGTTGGAGGGTTTGAATTCAAACAAAAGTTTTTGGTAAAACAGCCAATTAAATTCCTATCTAGTTTCTAATCATTGTTTTAGGAAGTATTTAGCAGTGCCTACGTTAGGCAAAGATTGTAGCTGTAATTTTCTTTTAGATGAGTTTCTAAAAGCATTCATGCAGCTTTTTGTATACTCTAACATTAAGGCTTTACTTTGGGAAGTAAAACAGAACAGGAGGTTTAAATCCTCAAAACACACTGTGAACTCAGTAACAAATAGCTTGGAGTAGTATTATTTTCCCTACAGTGTTAGTGTTCAGCACTCAATGTACTCGCATTCAACTAAAAGCAACTAAAGTGAACAGAATCTAGTTACAAGTTAAAATCATTATAGTAGTCTGTTATGTTGTGCTTGAGCTGAGAAATGTTCTTATCTGATATGTCAGACCTTTGACACCATTTGTCATTTTAATGCATATCTGATATTCTGTCCTCTTATACCGATTGAGAAACGACAATGAGAAGAACCAGACACAGACTGTAGACTAGATGTGTTTTTACGAGTTGATCTCCAGCAGTTGACTGGAGAGTGATGAAAGTGATTTTTTTGGAAGCAGCGGAAGAGTAGAGAAGAGATGTTAGCATTATAGTGCGACTTAGTTGTTATAAAATGCAACATCTTTCTCGAATTCTCTTTGCCAAACTTTTCCTCTTCTTTTTTCCATTTTTCTCTTTGCCATCTTCCATTTTTCTGGCTCTGATCTCACGCATGAGATCAAAAAACACCTGTAGAGATTATGAAGTTTGTATGAATGCATCATTGGGAAAAAAATCCTCTTAATTTCTGCTAATACTAATTCATTCTGTTTATTAAAGTCATAGTCCACCCAAAAATGAAAATTGTTTACTCACCCTCATGTTCATCCAACCCGTGTGATTTTGAAGAATGTTTTGTCTATACAATGAAAATCAATTGGGGCCTTTATTGTTTTGTATTTTGAACATTCTTCAAAGTGCTTTCTTTTATGTTTCACAGAAGAAAGAAAGTCATTCAGATTTGAAATGACATAAGGGCGAGTAAATGATGACAATTAGCATTTTTTGAGTGAACTATCCCTTTAAAGTTTTAGTTCACCCAAAAATGAAATTTCTGTTATTAACTACTTACCCTCATGTCGTTCCGCATCCTTAAGACCTTCGTTCATCTTCGGAACAGAAATTAAGATATTGTTGATGAAATTACCACATTCAAGGTCCAGAAATGTAGTAAAAACAGTTAAAATAGTCAATGTGACTACAATGGTTCAACCTTAATCTTAAGGATAAAGCGATGAAAATACTTTGTGTGTGCCAAAACAAAACATCAGAACACCAGCTTAGTATTGGCCTGCTCCTGCGTCAGCATCACACGCGCATGCGTAATGCTGCTCACATGAACAGCGTTGGCCAATACTGAGTCAGCGTTCTGACGCAGAACACGGAAGCATTCACTGTCTATACAACATAAACCGCGTAAGAGACTGACAGGGGAGAGACGAAATTGTTGAATAAAGTTATTTTTTTGTTTTTGCGCACAAAAAGTATTCTCGTCACTTCATAACATTAAGGTTGAACCACTGCAGTCACATTGACTGTTTTAACAATGTCTTTACTACTATTCTGGACCTTGAAAGTGGTAATTGTTGCTTTCTATGGGGGATAAAAAAAAACTAAAATATCTTAATTTGTGTTCCGAAGATGAACAAAGGTCTTACAGGTTTGGAACAACATGAGGGTGAGTAGTTACAAACAAAAATTTCATTTTTGTTTGAACTAACCTTTTTAAGTAATGGTTGCCAAACCAGGCCTACCTTATCTACGTTGGCACGGGTTTTGGCAGAAGTCTCGACATAGCTGACTGCCCACTGCTCTGCTCTGGCCTTGGCCTCCTCCACTCCGACCTGCCGTCTGTCCTCCAAGTCTGACTTATTTCCCACCAGCAGGAAAGGTACGTTCTCTTCCTCCTTCACCCGAAGGATCTGTTCTCTGAAGTTTAGAGATAAAATGAGAAAACTTTGACTAGTATTATGTTAATCATCAGTTTTAAAGTTGTCTCTCTACCTGAAATCAGCAGTTGCAGCAAAGGATTCAGATTCTGTAATGGAGAACACGCAAAGAAATCCTTCTCCGCTGCGGAAGTAGTTGTCCCGAATGGCAGCATAGTCCTCCTGTCCTGCCGTGTCGAGGATGTCGATTTGGACTTCTTCTCCATCCAGAACCACCTTTTTTCTGTAGCTGTGCAGCCGTTTAGTGGGCTCATAGTCTT
>JAOTNS010001057.1:0-72524 GCA_028476615.1 Culter alburnus | reverse complement strand
TGCTTGGCCGCATAGGAGGAGCCGCCCGCGTACGAAGGCGTTCAAGAACCTCGCTGGTCAAGTGAAAGGACATATCACAGCATTTTCCAATTTCTCCCGTCCTGAACTCTTATTCTCCTCGCCTCCCAAGCAATTCCAGAACAAGAGTAAAAACCCACCAAGATATTCGTTGAGCCCCACAGTGTGTAAAGCGATCTTGCATACATGTAAGTTGTGTTTTCTCTCCAACCCACTACTTACTACCCGACCGTGCGAGTTGCATTTGTTATTTTCTCTGCTGCTGCAGGAATAGCGCGAACTGGGCACGGCAGCTGGGATTCGGAGCAGAATGTGTCATCCTATATTGGCCTTCCGGAGGAGATGGTTAAGTTTTTTTCCGACCGCATCCGTGAGGCAGACCTAGGCGTACCGCCACTCGCTGTCTTACGTCAGGGAATGCTTTCAGTTTCCGACTTCGTCCCTAGAATCCGCACTCTGTCAGCTTCTTGTGAGTGGAAGACCCCGTCTTGACGCCCAGTTCCTGGAGGGATTGGGCCGGGATCAATGAGGAGAAAAGAAGTCCCCACCACTGCCCTTGATCATCTGGTGGAAACTATGCTATCCCGTTTGGAGAAGGTGTGACCTCCTACGCTGTGCCACGGACCCGCAACGGGCTCAGTCCTCCGCCTCAACCTGTACCAGTGAGCGTGTCATTTGAAGCCGCTCATTTCCTGAGCCTCATGCAGACTGCCGGAAGTCGCATTTCACCGCTGAATCGTCAGCGTCGATCCTCCATCACCTTTGCATGTACTGTGGGCGTTCGGGACGGCATTTGGTGCTGTGTGTCCGCTAACAGGTGAATGTTCGTCTAAGACCGGTGATACTGTCGAGCGCGGTTGCCAGTTCTTATCCGCCAAATCATTTCCACCACTCCCCGTTAAGCTCCGGTGGGGCATAGACATTGACTGAGTGGTGAAAAACCCTCATGACTCTGGACTGAGGGTATTTTAATGGACGAGCAGTGGGCTCGTGCAAGGATGATCCCTTTGTTGAAGCTTTATACGTCACCCTTTTTTGCGTTATATGGGCAGTGAATTGGCCAAGTTACAACACACTATCGCACTCCACCATGAGGTTCTCACACTCTTAGCGCCGATGGTCTCGAAACATATAATAATTGACTTTTTCCACCCCATTCTCACACACAGGTCTGATACTGGCCATATCAAGAGATGCTATACTGGCGGCAAACCAGTAGCCTGATGTCCCTCTTCATTCCAGTGATAGTGATTTGATTAGCAATTCCTACGATAATCACCCATTATGAACACTATTAACAAGTTAAACTTTTTTCCTTGAAATAAAACCGTTAAGAAAACGCGTAATGCATTAAGACACTGAAACAATGACCAAAAAGGCAGACAAGCAGTCAGGCCTAATATGAAGTCAGCACGCTTTCAATGTTGTAATCGTTACAGAAAACCGTTATAAACGCTTACATGTAAACAATATATGTCCTTCCACTTTGTTTACGTTGCCTTGTCTAGCCTGTAGATGCTGTTGATGAAAGAAAATGTGAGAGAAAAAAGTTCCTCCCTGGTTGTTGTTTTAGGATTCACCCACATAAACGTTAAATGTCCCGCGAGGCTGCCGTACGAATTGGTTTCATGGGAATTGAGAATATTTCATTCAAGAAGGCCTCCATGAGGCAAGTGTGGCATGGGCATTTGTCTTCATGAAAATTCATATTGGGGTAGATTTTTGTCATCATAACAAATGTTTGGAATATTTTCAATTTAAACGAGCATAGCAATTCTCTATATAAAGATAAACGAGCCAGACAAAAAGTCAACAGTATTTAGACATCATTTATTCCTTAACAGAGTAAAAGCACAATTACAGGGATTGAAGACCACAAGCTGAACGCGATCTTGTTAGAGCGTTAAAACAAGAGGCTATACGTACTAAGGTTTAGACATTTAAATGTTTAGGATAAATTATAAATGTAAAAAATAATATACTGTACTTGAAAAACAATGAAATTAATCAATGTCATTTATGCGCTCTTGAACGAGTCGACGCCAAGAGTAAAAGGCACTAGAGGGCAGCTTTAGCATACTGTGTGTATGACGAGAAACACGGACAATTAATTTTAGCATTTTTTGTCATATTAAAAAACAAGTTGTATCCCATTTATATTATTTTGAACAAAATAATATCTTCATAGGAAAATTAGCTTGTATCTGCTAATTCTATTCTTTTAAGTGTTAAATAAAAAAAACAAATAACTGCATTTCTTCTGGTTTAAAAAAAGGAAAACCTAAATGGACGCAAAAAGTCCACGACCGACCTGCGCACTTGATTAAACTCCCTATCATTGCCATAAGAAGTTAACACAGCGGTCATATATGACCAGGAATCTTTGTCCTATTCTATATTGTTAAGGATTTTTTTTTTCTTCCTCTTAACATTAGTGTATATTGTTGGGACAAACTGTAAAGGAATTGGTTCTATACTGCTGTGAGAGAGCAGTATGATACTATAAAATCAGGATAAAGTTGTTTGACCATATACATTAACACGCATTTCTCGTTAGATACAGTGGTTTGGAGATCAAGGTGCAACTTCTACTTAACGCAGTCCTACGACCCTCTACATGACACCAGCAGACAGAGAAGGTTAATAGGTAACAACAACAACCCTCACTGTCTGTTTCTCTGTCCTTATTGTGGCTAATCAAATAAAATATGATCAATACATGATGTCTTTTATTTTAGAATGAAAGAAGAGACAATTTCCTATGTTGGCGCTTTGATTGAAGGGTTGAGAAGGCTGTTGTGATGATTAGACCAAAGGCAATGCCAAATCTCCAACGCAGAATCACCTCGAGCCTTGGCATTGAGGTAGTTTCTAAAAACCCTTTGTGGCTTGTTAATGTTCAAGATGATACGTCATGACTCACTAACTGGATAGTCCCTAATCAGCCACTAATGGCCTCCATCCCGGACCCTTGTTTCACCCCCTTGGACTAACTTACCCATACACACTTCCCGGACTCATTATCCCTTTCATTGGCACCCAACTGCCATTGGGGAGGCGTTGCTTTATTTCGGTCGTGGATGGCTCTACGTCAGGGAATTGAGGGAGGGAGGTAGTTTTGCCCAGTTTTCCTGAGACTAATGCGTGGGCTGCGTTATAATGATGAGGCGGCTAAAAGGTATTTTTAATTGTATGCCTCAATGACCCTCTGCTAGTGGATTTGGAGTGGTCGCAGATCCTAGGATTTTTGGGGCTTTGTCGAAATATTTGGCCATAGAAGCCATTGGGCACACAGTTCAGCCCACGAGGCCGCTCCAGCCCGTGTGTCCCCTGCTTCAGAGCCCGCTCCAGCCCCCGAGGTCGCTTCCTGAGACTCACAGAGTAGGTGGCACGGAGTCCCCGCCTCACTCTCATAATAGGAGGAAGAGGAGGGAAGGCTTCATCAGATTATCCCCCATTCCTGGATGTCTTCCAACCCGCTCCAGCCCAGGGGGGGAGGGTAGACCAGTGCCGTAACATAAATTAAACAACCACAACCGGGAATGAGGGGGCTAACCACTGAGTATATTACATAACATACCTAATGAGGAAACCCAAACAGCTGGGTGCAAGAAATATGATATGATCCTGGAAGTGTGTATGGGTAATGTGTCCAGTTTAAAAACAAGAGTCATTATTGGATGCCTCTAGTGTCGGCTTAGGCACTCTCACTATGATCATGACGAGACTGGGTAGTCTGCACCTTCTAACTTATGCATCTCACACTCTGATATTTCCCCAATAGCAGCTACAAAATTAGTCTTAAATTGTCTGATGTGTAAATTAAGATATAAAATAAAATTTTTTATTTAATTTTTTATTTGTACAGAAAACAATTTGAAAAAAAATATTGTACAAACCTGTTTTTGTGAAAATTTTAACTGAAGCATTTTAACCGATCATGGTTGGTATGATTTGACATTTTAATCATTTTGGCAGATCAAATTAAGTTTACAAACTTCCCAGCATCTGTGCTCTTCCCTACATATAAAAAGATCTGGTTTATATGGTTGTTGTTATGCTTCCTCCCCATCAATAAGTTTCTGAACAACTAGACAGGGCAGAATATCTACATATGATTATTAAAGACCTCCTGAGCTTCTTCGGAGGTATTAACATATTTACTTTTTTTCCTTAGTCGCACCATCTGCTATCTCAAACCTATTACCTATGGTTCTTCGAAGAGTAAGTTACACAGTGTATGTGTAAATATGGCGGGAGGGGTGATGTGCGCACAAATTTTGAAACATTACTTCCATAGCGGTAAGACATTTTCACCCCCAGAATATTTAAAATAAATAATACATAACAATGGGTTCCACTTAACGCAGAACAGTAACCCCAAAGATGTATGATTTTTCAGCTATAAACTTATGACCGTAAAAAAATGCATAACTAACTCCCCTAAATTTTACAATTAAGGACTGTCAGTCATATAAGTTTGCATTCTTGCCCTTTGAATTTTTATGTGCACTGTTAAGACACCGGAACATGAAGTGTTGCGATCAAGAACCTCATCACAAGCCGAATTCTCCTCACTGCACATGACCCCTGAAGGTCACAGGATGGGTAAATCATACTTTCCTGTTACATTTTTAAAAAAGAATTTAAGTTAACTGTCAGTTTCATCACCATACTTGCTAAATGCAGGGTCTCATTTATAAGTGATACACAGAATCTGTTAAAAAAAAATTCTTGGTGTACATTGCAATACTCTGCATAACCTAGAAACAAGGAAATTAGTAAAGGACTCCTCACTGAGGCAGTAGAACACTTCATCACCGCCCCTCTGAGGTCAGAATAAACATATTTATTCTGGTCCCATGGGAATAGACCACTTGATACCAGATTATTTACTAATTGTTAATTTTCCAGTTATTTTTTCTTCTTTTGTGTTTTATTATGGCAATTGATTTTATGAATTTACCCACTGAATTTAATGAAGTGGGATCTTTAATGTTGTTTTTTCTGAGGGGCATTTGTCCAACTAATCTTTTAATATTTGTATCAAAGAGCCTGTTGCCATCAAAAATCAATCTATTTTTGCTGTCTCATCTTGTTTGCCCTGAATTATCAATTTTTCACTCGTTTTGTCCTGTTTAGGAGGAACTTTAAAGAATATATGAAACTTTGTGAACCAAGTACCTCTTCTGGCTGTTGTAAACACCCTCACAAATGACCCTGCAAGTATCTTTTTTATTATTAAAGTAATATCATCCTATAGCAGAGTATAGTTTTTTAAACTGAGTTTGTAAATGCCATAAGCAAAGTAACTGTGAACTACTTTTTTTTTCCATCAGAATCGTAATAATAATCTCTCCTTTTCCAAAACGACTGATTGTGCAGTTACAGGGGCTGTGATATACAACCACATTAATGTGAGATTTCCAATATATTGAGTAACAAAATATTTGTGTCCTTTTTTACTTTACAAAGCATACCAGTCGTAGTAGATTCAGATGATTTTCGTTATTAGGAACTGTCTTAGGTGATTAAAGGCATGTAATCCTCAGCAGGTGTATTGCTTGATTAATTTGGTGGTTAAATAAATGATCAATAATTAGGCAATTCACCCTCGTATTCTACATCTTTTAATCACGTAATATATGTCAAACAACCCGCGATTGTAAGCAGCCAGCCACAAGTACACACCTCGTATGTGCATTATTTTAATAAGAATTCAACGAGTCAATTATTCCGCTTTACATGGTTACGCACACCTCACCACACACTGTTCAGATGTTGTATTACAAGACATTTGTCAGGTTTTGTAAAACCCTCTTGTGTTGGACTATTTCTTAGCATCTCATCCCAAGCCTCTGCTGCTAATTCCAAAACGTAATTTCAGAACTAGTAACGGAGGCTTGAGCCTTGATAGACTAATAATACAGTTGATACAATTATTAACACAGTTGAGAGAGAGAGAGGAGAGAGATAATAACAGCATATGTAAATTAGCCTATAAATCTGTGCATCGATCAAGACAGCAGTGTCTCTACTATAGCGAAACTAAGATTATCTCAAGCACAGTTACTCACTGGTGAGCCATGTATCTTAAGTTGCTAAACACTATTTTACTGATTAATTTGTCAGAGCAGCACTGACCAAACGTTTCTATGCGAGTGTGTTTCTGTACTATGAAAGTGTGTATGGTTGAAAGAGAGAGAGTATGTGCTTTTAGGACCAATAAGACATATTTTGCAGCAAAAACCATGACAATAATTTGTCATTTTCAAATTAAAATGGTACTTTTGTGGTTGTAGTCAAGTCAAATTTATTTATATAGCGCTTTTTACAATTGGTAATTGTTTCAAAGCAGCTTTACATATTAGGAGCACAGAAAAACGCATAAGTGTTTACAAATCAGCTTACGACGCAAGCGTGGTAACATGTAACATTACAAGATGCGTGCTACAGTAAGCCAATGGCGGCTGACTCCCAGGGTTGAAAAAACCTTCCTAGGAGAAAACCCGCGGCTACCACTGGAAAAAAGTCCTATTGGGAAAAAACCCCTTGGAAGATAATAATATTAAAATGGTATGGATAGCAAAATCTGAATTTACTTTTATTATAGAGATTAACATAGATTTAATATTATAAATATATGTAAGGGCTACGGGGATTAAAAATCTGAATTATAGAATGGCCGCCAGAACTGGATCTGTACCCACTTGTCTCCTGGGCACGTGTATGCAGTCCCATAACAGGTTCTCACATCTGCTCTGGATACTGGCCGTGGACCAGCACCCGGCATACCTCATGATAACAGAGAGACATATATTTAGCGTAGATCCATTCGTATTCTGATGTCCAGGTAATCTATGTTATAGGAAATGTTCTCGTTTCCGGCCGACCTAATTATTTGCAGCGTAACAATCCTTTACCGGATTTGAAAATGTTAATGTATTGATATGTGTTATGTGTATGCAGAGCAAAAGATGGTTTTAGTCAGATTTAAACTGACAGAGTGTGTCTGCTTCCCGAACAATGCTAGGAAGATTGTTCCAGAGTTAGGTGCTAAATAAGAAGGATCTGCCGCCTTCAGTTTATTTTGATATTCTCGGGTATTATCAGCGGCCTGAATTCTGAGATCATCTGTCAATAACTGAAGGACTATACTATTAAGCAGCGCTCCTAGGTACTGGGGAGCTAAACCATTTAGATCTTATAAGTGTCCAGATTTTAAAAATCTATAACGTGTTTATAGGAGCGCAATGTAATGTTGACAGAATCGGGCTAATATTGGTCATACATGTTCTGGTTCTAAGTAGGAACTCTAGCTGAGCCTCATTTGGACCAACTGTAGTCCTCTTTTAAAAGCCGAGCAGAACACCCACCCAGTCCAGAGCGTACAATAATCCTAAGGTCTTGAGGTCAGAATGCTGAACCACTGTTCCGCATTTGTCATTGAGAGCATATGTCGTAATTTAAATTAATTTTTAGATGGAAGAATGCGGTTTTAACAGATACTAGAAACATGACTTTCAAATTAAAGATTGGTACAAATCGCACACCCAAGGTTCCATCAACGGAGGACGAAGGTTTAATGATCCCACCGTCAAGTGTTTAGAGATTATTCACGGTTTTTTTTGTGAAGAAGTTTTTGTCCGAAGATTAGGAATCGTTTTTTCTTTTTTTTTCTGAATTTAATAATAGAAATTTCTTGTCATCCAGTTTTTAATTTCAGCTAGCATTCTGTTTAGTTTTGTGAGTTGTAGGTTCGTCATGCGCGAGGACAAGATAAGCTGAGTATCGTCAGCTTAAAATAGGCTTAGGACCTTTAGAAATAACTGAATCATTTGGCGCAGTGATAGAACTGCAATGTGGTCATGAAAGACCTGCTAGAACTACTTTAGCCGTGCGTTTTCCTGAAAATAATTGCACACCTTAGAACGTTGGTCAACCAATCAGATTAGAGCATTCAACAGCCCGTAGTAACAATATATATGTCTGACTGGAAATAAACCAAGAACTGTTACTTTTTTTTTTCCCTGTAATAGGCCCTCATCATAATGAAATCTGGAATTATGTGCAATACAAATTTTATTTATTTTATTTTATTTTATTTTATTTATTTTGATTTTTGAGTATTTATTTATCAAAAGTACAAAAAGAAACAGAATTGGAAAGAGAATCATTAATTCCTTATGATTCCTACTGGAATAAATAAAGGGCCAAAAACCTTGCCACCTGTTGGTGTTTGGGTTCCTTGCCGCTGTCGCCTTTGGCTTGCTTAGTTGGGGACACTTGACATTTGATATTCAACAGTATTCTTGACATTTATTCAGCAGTGTTTTGATCTGCCTGTATTGACACTCTTCTTTAAGAGGAAAAAATATATACCAGTTATCAATGTAAAGCTGCTTTAGAACACTCTGCATTGTAAAAAGGCCAGATAATAAGTGACTTTAACTTATGGGGAATGCCTTTGTGTTACAGGTGTCTAAACAATAGTAGAATCACCCTAATCCCATTGGCCGGTGAAAGCCTATGATGGTAATACTAGTGGCTACCAACATATATAAGTGGGCTTCTAGAGAACCAGTGTTTCCTTTTTTTGTCTTCAGTGACTGTTATTTCTGATTGCGATTGTTGTCTCAAGGTCATTTTCTATTATGTCTGAGAAGCATTTCAAGCATTGTGCTGATCCGTGTCCGAGATATCTGACACCTGATGACACACGCACTATTGTTGCATCACTGCCTGGGTAGAGCTGTCTATGTCTATGCGCATGTTCCTCTTGCAACTTCTCGAGGGAAGAAGGAACATGCCTCGCACCTTGGCGGCTCGGTCCTGCTCATTCCGAAGCCGAGTAGGAGTCGGTGGCTTGCAAGGTGGAGCTCACGAGAGCATCGGCTCGATAGTATCCATTTTCTCTAGTCCTCCTGGTTCAGCAGATAGTGCTCCTTTGCTTCAAGCCAAACTGAGATCCACGATGGTGTGTTGAGGGGCAATAGTATTTTCATCTGAGCCTGCGTAACCATCCTCCCCCGGCGTATGTTGATTGTTGCGTATGGAGCAACGCTCGGAAGATCAAGCGCTGTGGGCACGGCTCTGTAAGAAGCAGTTTGTGGAGGCTAGATGACACTTCTTTTCCGGCCACTTACTCCTCCAGCTCCCATGAGCTTCTTCATTCCTCCCCAATTTCATTCTAGATCGAAAGGCCGCACCACAGATCTGTTCGCCACCCCAACCAACAAAACTGCTGTCTTTATCGGTCAATCAATGGCGTCGCTGGTGGCACAGGAGAGAAACCTGTGATGGAACCTGGCTTAAGTGCGTGATATTGAGCGCAGAAGCTTTTTCATACTGCTTGAGTATGCGGACATTTTTTACATTCGGCTTCTGCTCTTTTTTGGTCTTAGTGAGTTTAGGCAGTCACTTCTCTGCTAGGACTTCATATTATCTTGCGGCTCCTGGGCTTTTATTTTGTAACTTAGGCTTTTTGTGGCTTTCTGGGCCCTGGAGCTTTTTGGGGTGGAAGACGAATCCCCTTGGGATTGGGACCTAGAACCTGAGAGTTTATTTCAGAACCTTTTCGCGGGTTATTTTCAAACAATTCTGCAGTATGGCAACTATTTTATCTATTTGATACGCTTTACTTCTGAAGCCTCCTTGTTAATGTTGAGTTCATTTTTAGCCGGCATGGCCTTGCCATTCTCAAGTGGTATTGGCCCTCTTTGTTATTACATGTTTAGCCTCTGCTCTCTAGAGCTCCAGGCTGTTTCCGTTCCCCCTTTCTTGCATGGGCCATTCTTTTCGGCCACTGTTTTTTTTATTGTCAGCCTATTAATGTTTTATGTTATAGGCGGTCACCCGGCCATTGGGAGTGGACATTTGCGATGGGATAAGCTTCCCATAAGCACTCTAGGACTCCAGTGTCTCGTTCCCTCTTTGTCCTGAATTGTTTCAAGTACACGTTTTTAATTATTTTAGTCAGTAGTGTGTGTTGTTGTTACTTTTGTTGTTTTTTTTTGAGTTATTGAATCAGACCTTTAATGAGTAATTAATGGCAGAATACATATATTTTCAAAGTTTCACAAATGTTTTTTTTTTTTCCTTTTCAGGTTTCCTCCCAGAATACGATGCTGTAAATGCTATAGTAACCATTATGGGCTTTGACTATGGCCACATACTGCAGAGATTTCAAATTGACGATCACAATGTTATCTTTTTAATGACCGCATTGTACCAAGGTATACAAATTATAGACATTATAGTCTGCAGTGCACTGCCAATTTCAGAGGGGATTGCTTTTTCGAAACTTTTTTCACCTGTTTCCTTTTCTTCATCATCCTTGATACTTATTTGTCTATGCTTCGTTTACCGTGCAACTTGCTGAATTAACATTATGAGAAAAATTTAACATAAGCTTTGTCGTGATTTATATACCATGTTTAACAATTTTTGTTTCTGAAACTTTTATTCAAGATTAATTCAAGTCTCACAACGTCTTGATACAGGTACAGTGTTTCCTTGGAATAAACACAATCTAATTGTGAAATACAATGAAAAGTTCTTAAAGTGTGACTTTTTTCACAGGTTCTCAAAATGCCTGTCTACTTATTACAAACAGAAAACAGTGAGTAATACATTTTGTAGCTAAAGAAAATATAAAACCTACAGGATACCTTTGAGTAAAAAATCTGTATGACATGCTAAATTACGTGCAGCTTCCCTTTTTTGTGTGTAGGTTTTCCATTAGAAAGGATTGTGCGACTTAAAGCACACCAAATGAAAAACTAGACTGCTTTTAAATTACAGTTTTTTGAATGGTAATCATATAATATTAGGCTTTAAAGGTTTTAACTTGTATTTAACAGTTAGCAGTGAAGATGGAGAGGCTGAAACAACATGACATGTCAAGAGAGCTTTGCTTTTTCTGTCAGTTGCACTTAAAAGGGGTCCAATTTCATCACGTTTTTAGCTGTTCATTTTTTAAGAACTAGACCACAATGATATCAACACTGATTTTTATTTGTATATTGATATTTTTTATTTGAAAATGCACCAAGATAAGTCATTATTCAAAAAACACAAACGGGTCACATTACACAGACCTCCGCTGAGGACTTCAATTTAACATTGTTTAATTTTTGAGAGCAGCTGAAGCCGAATTAAACCGATTAAAATAGACTGTGGAATGACTGAGACCTTAAAAGTATCCCAAATGTGGTTCCTAGATTGCGGGTCATATTAGTAATCAGTATTCAAAATGTTTCATCGACCGACATGTTTGAAGAGACATTGTATGAGTCAGTCAGTGATTCTGACCTGCTAAATGACAGAAATCCATGTTTTCTTTGTGTAGTTGTTTAGATTTTAATTACTATAAGACTTATAATGATTGGTTTTATTTTCATCCACAGAAGTGACCTAGACTTTACTGCCAGTCAAGCCCTTACCAGTGTAATGCCCCTCAACAGTTGTGTGTGTGTTGTGTGTGTGTTATAACATACGTGACACTTTTAAATCTTTTTAAATCTTCACAATAACTTTGATACCATAAACCAGTATTGTTTTATATAATATTTAATATCATTTTGTTACCTTATTGGAACTAATCCTAAACTTTAAAGAATGGTATATGCATCCTTTGTTGTTTTTGTAGTTTTATGTCAGGTACAATTTGAAACTATTTGGACAACAATCAAGTAAACTAGTTTTACTAAAACTTATTTCAGAGCTTCAGATCTGACGACCTTCCGAGCGGGTTCCAATAACCAACTCTAGCAGAATGAACACTCAGGTAACAACAACAACAACAACCACAAAATAGATTAAATGGAGAAAAGGTTTTTTGCTTTGCATTCTGCTATCGCAGTTTCCCCCCACCAAGGTAGTGGAATTCAAACTGCATTTTATTTAGATAGTTAATTGTCTTAAAATTTATGCAAATACCAATTTTTTTCTCCAAGACTACAAAAATTTGTGCCACTAACTTGTATTTTCATGTGATCTCCTGAGTATTTTTCATATATCAGTGGGTGGTGTTTTAAATGAGGATGCCACACTTTTTTTTTTTTTGTAATAAATGTTATATCAATGTAAATTTATTTTATGCTGTTACTCTTAAATTTTCTCTGGTTTAAATAAAGATTACATTAAAAAGAGAACAATCTAATAGCTAATTTTGTCATTTTTGCTATAATGACACTTTCTATTTATTCAGCCAATAATACTTCAATGGAGCATAATTTGTTTGAACATTATTTACTCAATATTTATGTGTTTGGTCTCTCCGGTGAACTAAAATGTGTTTTCCTTCAGTATAGTGGCTTGACTGATAATAAGAAACCATAAAATACAACCAAACACAACATAAAATCATCAAAAATCAAATAAAGGATCAATTTTAATTTGCCTTCCCATCTAATCTGTTGTCCCTGTAATATTACACACTAATATCTACATATAAACATCAGACCATCGTCGTATATGTGCATGAGAGACTTGTAAAATAATCAAAAGTGATTACCCTTTTAACATATTATACCTATAACAATTAGAAAAGTATCAGAAAAAGTTTGACTTTTATTTTAGACTATAGTTCCAAAAGATGATTTATGTACATTAATTTCTTATATAAGTACTGGTTTTCTCCCTGAATACGATATATCCGCTGGTTTAAATGGCACTGAAGAGAGAATATCAAAAGGACCATGAAAAATTGCACATCAGACACAGCAGTGATGCCAGCACAGAGTTCTTGTTTAGCTGCGGAAGCTGATGGAAGACTGATCAGATACATGACATCTTTAAAAGCATAGTCAGACTGTGGCTTGACAAGGCAAAGCTGTTACACCGGGAAAATCCCTCTGTGTGAGTTCCGTACGGCTGACTTAAGAAAAAGCAACTCAAGAAAAAAATACATCTTCCCCTATACCCTTCCTTCCAGAAACTGAACAATTGGTGCAGAACTTAAGGTTGGGCAGTTTAATTGACTTGTTCAAACTGCTGTTAAAGATACAATGTGATACCCGGATTCCCTCTGACATATCCTTGTTAATCTGTATCGGTTTACATGAAGTACAGTTTCCCTGGATTTCAGAACTGCACACAGAATGAATTATTTTCATCAGTCAGCTTCAGTTAATTATCTGATTGCACCTCTAGGCAGTGTTTCCAAATTTCTCATCTGATAACCTCCCACCCACGGCAGCCAACACAATCCCTCCAACACAATCCCCCCTCCTGAGTAGTTGATCTTGTGACAAGGGTCATTGTGGGAATTTTAACCAAGTACCAGCGTGACAGAGTCAACAACAGCACAACGTAAACGGAAAACACATCGTAAATCACAGAGTCCCTCTGGCCAAAGACCCATGAAGGAACAGTGTTGTGTAGCACAAACAGACCTAAGAAACTAAAATGTATGGTGAATTATCAGTGTGTCATTAATTTAAATTTGTGACTGCCCTCATAATGAATTCTTGTTTGCTGCGCAGTCATGCTCTGTGGTTCGGTGTGGCCTCTGCCATTTAGTAGATAATAACATAGTTTCAATATTTTTCATGCATGCATTTTTTGTGTTACATACAAAACCAATTAACCATATGTTGCAATGGAGCATATAACTTCAGTTTTCTCCTACATGAATGATGTTTCTCACCCAACCCACCCCCTGTCCCCTCACACACAGATTGAAAATCTTCCTCCTTTCTAAAAGAGGTTCAGCTCTAAAACAACCCCGTCTCATCCGAGAGAGCTGGACCTGATTGAGAATCCCTCCTTGGAGTTTTTCAGACACTAAAGCAGTCTTTCAGTGCTACTGGAAGATCCTCATGTAAAGTGGAGAAACCTTGTGAGTATTAATAGTTTCCTTGAGTTACAATCAGAGTAAACTTGTCTGATTTATAGAAAAGACCTTATTTCTGAATGCAACATTCGCTTCTTTTCCGTCCACCGATTAACATTTGGGTAAACCAGGAAAGTGGGCTTTGGTTTTATTTTTCCCTCTAAAAACCACTAATGGCATCTTGTCACGACGGCAAACTTGCTGCGCACTTTCCTAAACATGCGTTTAAGGATGCAATTGGAAATTTGGGCATGGTTCATGATGGATCGTGTGGCAGTAGCACAAAAGATTCTGTGCTTATTAAAATCTAGTATTTGATGTTTTTAAATGTTATAGATTTAAATTATCAAAAAGAATCGTAATTTTGACAAAGATCTAAGATGTTTTTTCAGTGATATTGGGGTGAAAGGCACAATATTAATACAATAATATTAACTGACTTTTCCATTTCTTTACATGACATGCATAATTAAAAGAAAATGGGAAAATATCAGATAGCAAACCGTGGAGCTAATCATCATATTATGGTCTATTAACATTTCACTATATTATAAGGTGCCCTAATTGTTTTTTTACAGAAGTACATAAGGTCTCCTGATGTGTCTGTTAAGTTTCAGCTCAAAATACCACCAGAGATTTTTTGTAATAAATTTTTACCTGCCTGTTTTGGGGCATCATTAAATATGAGCGATTCTGAGGCTGCTGGCCCCTTTAATCCACGCTCCCTCTGCCACACGAGCTCCATCTATATTACAGCGCATTCAAAGTTCCACACGAGCTAATAGAACCTCAAGTTGATCTTTTAACAAGATGTTCGTCATGGCAGGCTGTATCATCTTCGAATTAAATGGATAATTATTTATTTAATGGTTACGTTTTTCTCTGTAGAGCTAACATTACACACCGGTTGGAGAATTTATAAGATGACGTTGTGTTTATGAATTTACGACTGCAGTGTTTAAAAATGAAATAGCGACGGCTCTTTGTCTCCGTGATACGTAACAAACATTGGTAACTTTAACACACATTTAACAGTACATTAGGCAACATGCTAACGAAACCTTTAGAAAGACAATTTACAAATATCACTAAAAATATCAGATATCATTGATCATGTCATTACTTATTGCTCCATCTGCCCTATTTTCCTGTTGTTCTTGCTTGCTTACCTAGTCTGATTATTCAGCTGTGCCAGATCAGACGTTAATACTGGCTGCCCTTGTCTAATTCCTGAACATGGGGCTGTCATATGCAAATATTGGGGGCGTACATATTATATCCCGACTGTGGTAACATTCTGTGTTATGTTGAGATTCGCCTGTTCTTCGTTCGGAGGTCCGTTTAAAAAATGAGATTTATATAAGAAGGAGGCAACAAGGGAGTTTGAAACTCCATGATGTCATGTCCATGTTACTGAACTCTTGGTAGTCAACCATGCCGAGGTAAAGTCAAATTTTGATTCTATGCAACCTTTAAATATAATTTATTGTTATACTGTAGTGACCTCAAGGTCAGTTATTTGCTCAATTTACTTGTTACAGGGAATAAGAATCAATGTAAATGATTTCAGATTAATTTAACATCTTCATCAATTATTCGTCCAGCGAAAATTGAGGTAGATTTTTAACCAATTCTGGATAAAATATTCTTCTGCGGCCAACAGTACAATATTTTATTATGATTAATTAGATACTAATCATTATTATCATTATAAGCAAGAGGTAACTGCAAAAAAATCTTTTAAGTTAAGCGTAATTGCACACAGCACAGAAACTTGTATATGTGAAATCAAAACAGCTTTATTGAATACTCTCTATATTACAAGAGAACTAAGGCTTAAACACACACACACACACACCCAACATACGCAACACACACATTCACTGTTGCTATGAGTATGTAAAAGTCCAAATACTAACTAACATCGCCACCACCGGAGAAAAATAAAAAGATAGCTTTGGCTTGATTCTTTCGTTTCACGAATTTCACCCTTTCCGCAAGAGAGAGAGAAGTTTGCTTGTACCTGTTTTGTCGGTGAGCAGCTGAGGTAATCGGGTTGTTCCTTGACTCTTGCTGAGCGGGGATCCCCGGCTCGATTGGCTGTCTTTGAGGTGACTTCTCTCTGGGAGCCCTTTGTTGAGGGCGCGGACGCTTTTGAAGGTGTCGCTGGTGAAACGCGCTGTTGATAGGCTTTCTTGAGAACTTTGGAGACACTTTGGTCAAGAATTTTAACGGGTGTTCCTGGAAGTGACGGCTGTTGGGTGATCAGTCTGCACGACCTGGATTACGATATCAACTACTGTTAGATGGAATCAGCCACTGCATTAGAAGATGGGTTCTTCAACCCTTCTTCCTCATATCGATTCTTTGACCGCATCTGGACGCATCTTTTGACGCGACTTTTACAATCCTTGCGTTTCTTTACAGAGTCTTGACAGCTACTAGTGGGGAAGCAGTTTTAAAGGAGGAAGTTAGCTCCGTTCCCCCGATCCCGTTCTCCATGAGACGTTGCTACGAATCAGACACGCCCCGTCTATTGGCCATTGATTGTGATGTCTCGTGGGGCTTAATCATGTTTAGCGTAACTTTAAATAAGTTTCCTAATATCTCTTAAATATCTACAGAAATTCGATGTCTCAATGCACATAGCATACAGAAAAGTATAATTACCTCGTTAGAACTCAAACATGCCACACTTCTTACACCTATTACATAAGGATTTGAAGAAAACCACACATTGAATACTGAAAGACAAGTTAGTAATTCATCAGGCATGTATTATTCTGTCTATAGTTTAACTTAATCTCTAATGATGTCCATTTAGATTAAAGTATTGCATCTGTAAAGCATAGTCATTGAAACTGTCACAAGTGACCGGGTAAAATGGATTGTCTCAAACAAAGTAAGTAATAGATAGGACAAGATTCGTCTTAAAATCCGTGATGTTGTCTTCCTGTTCGCCGATAATCAATTGGGTTTTGGATAGATCATACGATTTAATGTGACGACCCACGGCATCGGTTCTGAATGTAGTTTAATTGCTGTGAAAAGCTAAGAAGTACTTTAGACAGAGGCCTTTGTTAAAAAAGTCCTCATCACTTCTGTAAAGCTAGTGTTTCCATGTCATGAAGGACTTGTGTACCAAATGAAGCTTTGTCATCATTCCTCCTGCTGATGACCATGTGGTATGTCTGGAACGATTCCCTACAATACTGTAAAGCTGTATTAAATAGCATGGATCTCCTTCAATCCTTTAGAATCTTTACTTTTTTAAATAGTTTTTGTTTCGTTTAAAAAGTGTATTTATATTACCATTTAATGACAGTTTAGTACAAAAAACACTTTGCTAGAGTGTTGTTTTAAACGCATTAACAAGACATTTTAAAACTATTTAGCTCAAGTATTTGTATCAATACTCTCTTTTTGCCCCTGTGTGTCTTTGGCCTCCCTCTCCACTCTTACATTTATAAGTTTTTTAAAAAAACACACCTCTTCTAACATCATAATTTCACACCAATGATGCTCCATCATGTTCAAGAAAAACATATCTATTTAATATACAAACCCAAGTCGTGCCACCCAGAGTCTTCCCCATGTTTCCTTCGTCAAAAGTCGAAGCAGAACTGAGCCAGCTCATGAAATGGAATATTGGTCACTGGAACAGAACAATGAATGGGCTACTCCAACAGCCGTTGTAAAGAAAAAACGAGAATTGGGCATCGTAGTGACTTTAAGGTGACGTTAAATCCTTTTCTACACTTAAACCTGTCCATTACCTCCTATTAGGACCTTCATTATGGGAAAACGTTCAGCAATTGGACTTGTCCCATGCTTACCTTCAAATGAGGGTCGGAGGAGTCCGAAAGTCCACAATGGACTATCCATACACCGTCTTCCATTTTGGGGGGAAATAGATTGGTGCCAGTCATATTCCAGAGAGCTATGGAACGTAATATTAGGGTCTGCCTAATGTCCATTGTTAACCATGGATGACAACTTAGATGTTACTGGAGACTGAAGCTTAACAACTGGAAACCAGGGATGCAGTACTTGGACAAAAAAAAGATAAATGTGACTTGCTTCAGACTTCTGTAATACTGTGTTTCATAATTGGATGCCGAAGTTGTGTCACCTGACAAGTGCAATTGTCAATTGCACCAACTCATCCAACATCACCCAGCTGATTCACTTCTTGGCCTGTTAACGTTATGGAGATTCATACCCAATCTGGCAACCATGCAAACCCTCTGATTCCCTGCTGGGTAAAGGGAAATTCCGCTCTGTGGTCTGCAGAGTGCGATGCGCATTCAAAACGCAACCCACAACTGTGTCAAAAAATTCTTTTTCACACTATACCCTCAGATCGCCATTCGCTTGCATGCGTCTTCACCTTATGTATTGGTGCTGTCTTACCCACATTGACCCAGCAGAGAATAAAAGCAAATAGCCTTGCATTCACCTTTGTGTACGACGACAGTGGCAGGCCGCACTGGGCCGTGAGGCAGGGAGTCCTGTACTGCACGTGGGGCCTGCCGTATTGCAAGAGGCCCCTGACAACGAAGTGACTATATTAATATAAATATTAGATAAATATAAATATTAATAATACAATATAATTAGCAGTGAATAAATACATAAATTCACCTTATTTATTTGTGTACTGCAATGGTCTAGTGGTAGAATTTTTAGCAAGCGTTTCTGAAGTTCTGGGTTCTAATCTGCCCATACATCTTTTTTTTCTCATTAAAACCAAAGGTGTTCATCAGTGATTGGACATCAGGAGCAAGGGCACGTTGTGTGCATTTTGTTTTGTGCTTTTACCAGAACGAAACGCTTAATTGTCTGTATGAAGACTGCGCGCGTGCAAGAGCGCCATGAGAACTGATAACAGCAGCAACGAGCACCACAGACAGCAACATAGTGTCGGCCCAGATCTGGCCCACATCGGGTCTGTGTGTAATCCACATCTACCAGATGTGGGCCGGATCTGGGCCATACTATGTTGCTGTCTGGGACTGGCCATGATTTTAGAAACAACATTCCAGCGGATAGATCGCTGGACCTACACATTTCTTATCGAATGGAGATGTTTCTTTCTTTTAGGTACAATTATTTGCTGAGTTTAAGTTAATTTTTGAGATCTTTCAGATTCTCTCAGAGAGACAGCTGAAAGCGTGCCCTGTTTTTATTTATTTTATTTTACAAAAGTACAAGGTTTTGTTGTTATTGTGAGCGTACACAAATAAAAGTAGACCATTTGTAGTCTTGCACTAATTTGTAGGCTATTGCCAAAAATGCCTGTTTTAAGTTGTTTCAGCTGTCATGAGGAAAAAAAACCATCAGAACGCGCCAGCGCATTCGTCGGCCAGAGGGACAAAAATACCCAATTTAGCCTCATATTTATATTTACATTTTGGGCTATAGAGCCTAATATTATTTTTTTAAAATGTCACCTATGTTGATTATGAAAAGTGAATAGCATGACGGATGCGCAATGTCGGGAGACATGCAGCGGGTCAGACATGAGTTTGATCATTCATTAAGTTTGTTTTATAGTTGGCCTAAGTCTTAATTTAAAGTGAAATTCATTTTGTAGAAATTGTATCTTAATTTCAATCAATGTTTCATCAACCAATTGCCTATATTTATTAAATAGGAAGAAAACCAAGAACATCGGGTGTGGAATGGATTGAAGTGCGCAACAAACGAACCCATGTTTGAATAAGGCTGAAGCAATATTGTTTTTTTTTGTTGTTGTTGTTGTTTGTTTGTTTTTTTAATTTCTTAAATACATGTCTTTAATTAATTGATAAGATATTGTTGGTCTAACAATATATTTTAGTTGGTCTAAATTAAGTAAGTTAGACACAAATTTGCGTAAGGTTCCCTTCTAGACAAGCGCATAGTGTGCTTCATAACTGTGCAGCAGGGGGCCTGTCATAATAGCTGCACTGGGGCCCGTCATTACTGTGGGTGCTTCTCAATATCCCTCCTCGTTTCCTCGCTCCTCCGTCCTCCATCCTATGACCAGGAAAACCAAACTTTACCTTTATAACCAAACTTTTAACAACATATGGGTAGATCCCTCGAGTGCAGCTGATGACGCTTTGAAGTGAGGCTAAAGGGAGCGAGGATATATCATTACATTTGATTCAATTCCTCTGTCCTCGCATCTTTTCCTTGCGTCCTTTCCTCGTATCCTGAAAGGGTCAAGCTAAGGTGCGAGGAAAGGAAGCGAGGAGAGGAAATGAGGATGCACAAATAAGAATTGAGAAGCACCCTATGTTATGCCTTCACCCTGTATGGAAAGCCGAGAGGGCCAAATACACGTCAACAACACGTTAAATACGCGTGAAAAATCAACGTGCTAAATATGTGTATTTCACGCGTGAAATATGCGTTAAATAGGCGTGAAATACACGTTAATAAATCTGTTTTAACGGGTCAGTGTCATTGGCCGCTGAGAACTTGGGTCAAACCATTTCTGTGAGCTTTAGAGGGTATACCATTCATTTACAAGAATGCTACCATTTAACATGCTAGATCAGCTTATTCAGCCCTTTTATTTTGTCTTTCAACGCCCTTACCCTTACTGACAATAAATGCGGCATTATGAGGTCACTGAATGTGGTGCTCTCTCTCATATGACCTGCAAAGTTTATTCTCTGGTGTGTGTTGGGGTGGGACACATAGGCTAGCTGAAGTGTGTGACTAGAGATGATAGACCTGCTGCACAGTTTTGTTCTAAAGAAATAGTGCAGGTTAGTAATATAATTTTAAACTGATAATAATGTAGATGCTCTCTCTGTGTTTTGTGTCAGAACATGGGTGCGAGCGCAAGCTCAACCCTTTTGACATACTGATCGAAAATAGTGAAATAAATTATTTCTAAAGCCATAGTTGACTAAACACATTTAATTATTTAATTTCTTAATACTGGAGAGAATAAACCATAATATGAGCGTTTACACAATATCTATATGACACTCAAGCTCACGCATAAACCTTGCATTAAGAACCAGCAAAAGTAATGATTATGAAAGTGGCAAAAAACAGCAAGGAGACATTTTAATTTTTTATTAATAACTAATGTTTTCTGAATCAGTGTCGGCTGCAAAGATTGACATTGCTGATTTTCATCATCTCCGCAGCAGATGCACATTTCATGCGGATTAGGCCTACATAATCCTAGCCTATTTCTTTTCGCTTTGAATTATTCCGTTTAAAAGTAGACATTTCACGCTTTCCATATATTTCTCATGCATGTGGTAAGCAGCCTATACGCTGAGTTTCGGTTTATTTAGCCTATAAGGCGTGCTCCAGAAAGAAAACGTATTTGGTTTCATTTTTTAATGGATACCAACTCGTATACAGTATATTTCATGTCGTGAGCAAGAGATCATCATGAGTCGAGACGAATCAGCATAATTTATTTTTAGACTTATCTGTTGGCCAGTTGTGGTCTGTGCAATAATTATTAAATGATCTAAACAATTGATTGTGTTAAATTGTTCCACTATAGTGCAACAACGGTGTGATGAGGTTCGTATGAAGGAAGGAAGAGGACAGGGTCGGCTTGACTGCTGACGGTGGTTTTATTCAAACATTAAGTTTCAAACACAAAAAACTGGTGCATCAGCACGGCAACATAAATAGTGTCACAAAATAACTTTCACTCCAATAAACAGTCCTTGAGTGTGTCAGGGTCCACCGGTCAGCAGTCCTTCTCTCTCTCGCTCGCTCCTGTTTCTCCTGGCGATATATTCTCTCTCCACGCCAATTACTGAAACAAGAGAGAGGTGTTCGTCATTTGCATTTAAGCCACTCACTCACCGTTCATCTCCTGCCTCTCTCTCCTGCTGCCGACTTCGCTGAACCACGCCCCCTCGCCACAAACGGATGTACAACGGAGCAAAAATAAAAATGAACAGACTTTTTTGTAGGCCTACATTTTAAAGTTAAAGTATTTTTGAGAACAATATAAATATACCCTGCATGCCCTAACAAACCAAATTTTTTTTAGCATTTTTACTGTGCCTCTGCCACGCCACAGAGTTAAATTCTTTAAAATGGACAACGAAAGACACATTTTGAGCACTTTTTACTGTATCAGCCATTTTTAAACTTGGCAAAAAGGGCAATGCACACAGCCATTCATGTTGTCACAGAGAATGCTTAAAAGTGGACATAAGGTCGTGATACTGCTCTATGAAAGTCACATTTTAAGCAAATAGATCGTTAATAATTCATGCACATCCATACTCTCATTTTCTGCATACTTTTGAGTTGACAAAGCTCTCATGTCCGCCGGACACGCCTTTGGAGAGAAATGCAACTATAAGGGAGTATCTGTTTTCGTTTTAAATTGGTTCTTTAAGATTAAAAATTTCGAGCTTTCAACAGATAGGCTTTATTTCTTAAGTGTGGGGCAAATATCAGTTTCGGTTCATTTTTTATATACGGTTTTATGATGTATTACTCTTATCTGTACGGAATAGGCCTATTTTAAGTTATTTTAAGTGACGCACCGGCTCCTCAAAGCGTGCTAATTTTTTATCTTTCACCCTGGAGTTATCCATGATCATTTGACAATGTGTGAATACTCATGTTTTATTGTTCTGCTGTTTGCACAAGAAAAAACAATGAGATGTAGCCTATTGTTAAAAATGTTTGTATTGTTTGTCACTGACACTTGTCAATTTTATTTTTTATTTAATCCTTATTTAACATTCAAATCTAAACAGTAATGGTTAATGGTCGGTTAAAGGCCAATTCACACCGCACCGACAAACGCCAACAAACACCAACAAACGCCAACGAACAAGTTGGCCGTTGGATTTAGAATTCTATGAGAAAAAACTGTCATGTTCACACCGCCCCAACAAACACCGACCAACGAGTGACGTCTGACTGGGAAAATTCCACAACTACATATGTAACCATGTTAACAATATGTCAGGTTAGTTTACTATATTAATAATATAGTATCATATATACTTTCATTGTATTAAAGTATTGAGGCAAAACAAAAATACTAACCTGAAATCCGAAGCGTGTAGCCATCGATCTGATCGTAACCTATTGGCGTGCGGTTGGTATACACCGGTTTTTTTTAAACTTTTTTTTAGCGCGACCCTTTTATTAACGAGACCATAAGCATATACACCATGTAGCTAAACAGTCAAAACGAATTATTAAAAACGAAACTGAGGTAAACCTGCGTTGCTCTCATGGTGGTTACGTTCCTCTCTCTTTCGTGAAGTGGAGCAGCTGCTCTTGCTGAATGGCATGGATTGCACTATGGACTATTGTACCTTTTGTATAATATATATATATATATATATATATATATATATATATATATATATATATATATATATTAACTGTATTTTATTTTTTATAACGAACAAGCTGCGATGTCACGTTTCCAGTGCTTTGTTGTGTGTGCGTGAGGCTCGGGCGCGATCAAATAGCTGTCTTTGCTGGGGACTTCACTCATCGTCATGGCAACGGTTCGTTAACAGGTCAGATTACGTCAGAGTTGGTTGCAGTCTGTTGGAAAACTGTTCACACCGCGCAGACATTCCACGACCCGACAAACGCCGATTAAACATGTTCAGTCGGGTGAAAACCAACTCCGACCAACGCCAACAACGGCCAACAAACGCCAACAGGGGTATCACACCAAACCAACAAACTCCAACAGACGAGTTTGTTGGCGTTTGTTGGCCGTCGTCGGGGCGGTGTGAATTGGCCTTAACGTGTGTGGTCATGAAAATTAACCGAAATTAGAATTCAGCCATTAAAAATGTAAGCCAAATACGTTTTCTTTATGTTTACAATGTTATTTTTTAAATATTTGATTGTGAAAAATGAACTGCATGACTAAGATAAGACGCGCAATAGGCCTATTGGGAGACATGAAGTGGGTCAGACATGATTTTGAGCACTTCATTAAGTTTTGTTTTGTAGAAAGCCCTTCTATAAAGTGAATTTCGTTTTGTAAAAATTGTATCTTAATTTTAATCAATGTTTAATCAACCAATCGCCTGGATTTAATAAATAAGAAGCAAATAAAACTGCGAAACTGCCTGTGGGCTGCTTGACTCGCAGACATGGGAAATATATCTATTTAAAGTGTGAAATGTCAAACAAAATAATTCAAAGCGAAAAGAAATTTACTATGTAGGCCTAATCCGAATGAAATGTGCATCTCTGCGGGAGATGAGAGTCAGCAATATCAATCTTTGCAGCCGACACTAATTCAGAAAACATTAGTTTATTAATAAACAATTAAAATGTCTCCTTGCTGTTTTTTGCCACTTTCATAATCATTACTTTTGCTGGTTCTTTAATGCAAGGTTTATGCGTGAGCTTGAGTGTCATATAGCCTAGATATTGCGTAAACGCTCATTATTATGGTTTATTCTCTCCAGTATTTAAGAAATTAAATTAATTTAAATGTGATTAGTCCCTATTGGCTTAAATGAACTACTAGTCGATTAGAAATAACTTATCGACTAGAACTACTAGAAAGTCGACTAGAAATGTCACTTATTTTTGATCCAGTATGTCACAAGGGTTTGAGCTTGCGCTCCGCACCCATGTTCTGACACAAACACAGAGAGAGCATCTACATTATTATCAGTTTAAAATTATATTACTAACCTGCACTATTTCTTTAGAACAAAACTGTGCAGCAGGTCTATCACCACCAATCTTCTTCAGCTAGCCTATGTGTCCCTCCCCAACACACACCAGAGAAAAAAACTTTGCAGGTCATATGAGAGAGAGCACCACATTCAGTGAGCGTATAATGCCACATTTTATTGTCAGTAAAGTAAGGGTGTCGTTAAAAAAAAAAAGAAAACAAAAAGGCATAAGTGGGAAAATTAAATCTATTTTTTTCATAAAACGGCAATTTAAATATATTATTTCTATAGATTATAAAAAAATGATCAAATAAAAGGGCTGAATAAGCTAATCTAGCATGTTAAATTGTGGCATCTTAGTAAATGAATGGTACACCCCCTTAAGCTCACAGAAATGGTTTGACCCAAGTTCTCAGCAGTCAATGACACTGACCCTTAAAACAGATTTTTAATGCATATTTCACGCGTGAAATACGTGTCAATACACATACTACTCCGACACAGTGTGGGAAAGCCTTTGTTTGTTTGTTTGCGTGTTGTTTTTGAAAAATTGATCATTGTTTTTTCTAACTTTAAACAGTTTTATTCTAACTATTTTGATATAGAAAATGCCTAAAGATATGAGGTATCTTTTTGTCTGCCATTTTTATTACTCTTTATGCCTGTTTCTCACTTTTCTGATATTTTTACTGTACCCATCTTTGAAATACTGAATTAGATCACCTCTCTTCCTGGTCTCACACAGGTTGAAATCTTGCTCCATTGGAGAAGAAGGTTGTGCTGTTCTGAGTTCAGCTCTAAAGCCAAACCTGTCTCATCTGAGAGAGCTGGACCTGAGTGATAACTGCTTTGGAGGATCAGGAATAAAGCAGCTTTCAGTGCTACTGGAAGATCCTCAGTGTAAACTGGAGAAACTCTTGTGAGTATTTAAAGTTTCCTTGAGTTGTAGTTTGATTACAATCTGCCCCTTGATTTTAGATGACAAACAATACTGGCTCCTTTTACTGCAAAGCATGCTTTTAAGATAATCTTAACATCTTAATCCTTAAAGGGTTTGTTCACCCAAAAATTAAAATTCTGTCATTTATTACTCTCCCTCATGTCGTTCCACACCCGTAAGACCTTCGTTCATCTTCAGAACACAAATTAAGATATTTTTGATGAAATCCGATGGCTCAGTGAGGCCTGAGCAATGACATTTCCTCTCTCATGATCCATTAATGTACTAAAAACATATTTAAATCAGTTCATGTGAGTACAGTGGTTCAATATTAATATTATAAAGCCATGAGAATATTTTTGGTGCGCCAAAAAAACAAAAAACGACTTATTTAGTGATGGCCGATTTCAAACACTGCTTCAGGAAGCATCGGATCATAAATGAATCAGTGTATCGAATCATGATTCGGATCGCGTGTCAAACCGCCAAACTGCTGAAATCATGTGACTTTGGCGCTCTGAACCACTGATTCAACATAAAAGATTCATAACGCTCCGAATCTTCCTGAAGCAGTGTTTTGAAATCGTCCATCACTATATAAGTCGTTATTTTGTTTTTTTGCCGCACCAAAAATATTCTCGTGGCTTTATAATAATATTGAACTACTGTACTCACATGACTGATTTAAATGTTTTTAGTACATTAATGGATCTATTAATTAATAATTAATGGATGGAGAGGAAATGTCATTGCTCAGGCCTCACTGAGTCATCGGATTTCATCAAAAATATCTTAATTTGTGTTCTCAAGATGAACGAAGGTCTTACGGGTGTGGAACGACATGAAGGTGAGTAATAAATGACATTATTTTCATTTTTGGGTGAACTAACCCTTTAAGAGTATACTTTATATTGTTTATCCACTTTAGACTTTATACTAACTATAAGTAACTTTGCAACTACTTGTCAAATGACTGTCATTAGATTAGCTATTAGTTACTATTAGACTGTTAGGTTCGGGTTAGTAGAATAAGTTGACATGTAGTTGCAAATTTACTTACATCCACACAAAGCCAGATCTTTCCCTATCCAATCTTTTTTTTCTTCCTTGTCTCAAGAAATATCTGCATCCACACAAAACCACTGAAACGACTCAAAATGATGTAGTATACATGCCAGATCAGTATGTGACGCTGTAATTCTGCCACAGAGATACACTTGAAACTGTAGACTTGGAGCATGTGCATAAACCTTGTGCGCTGTATACAAACTATAGTAAAACTTAGAAATAACTTTTTATTTTGGCTCAGTAGCTTCTGCAGCATGAACACAAGCATGTATTCAACTATTGTTGTTGCTGTTTTGTGCTGTTAGTAGCATATGACTAGGGTCGACATGTGGTGTGATGACATCATCATTTCAGAAAATATACGGATAGGCTGTACGCACGAAAACGCAAAGACGGCGTTTTCAGATTTATCTACTCTGGGACCCGGTTTAAAAAAATAGTGGTTTCACCTTCTGAAAACGCCGGATATGTGTGGATGAAATGCATATCTGATACAAATTTTTTGCATATACAGCTAAACTCGTCTCTGTGTGGACGGGCCCATAGTCAGTTAAGTGTCTGTTGGGAGCATCAAAATAGAATTTTAGCAGAAATTAAGCAGACAGTCTACTAATGCTCTAATGAAAGTTAGTTGACTTGGTTCAGTCCTGGGAGTGAATTTCGAGGGGAACGGCATTCCATTTAAAATGGGATTAACCAAGATTTTGTTAATAACAGATGTGATAACAGAAAATTTTATATTGATAAAGCTGTTCATGTATCTGAAATTATCTACATTTAATTGGATTTAATGCAAATGCCATCTGTGGATTGTAACATTCAGCTGCAGCAATACACACAATGCAGGACATTCAGTGAAACAAACAGTATTTAGAAATAAATTTAAGAGAAACTCACAGAATGCAACCATAACACACAATTCACATAATTTAAAACCATGGAAACTAATAAGCAAAGAGAACACAGGCAAACCAGTATAGGGAAAACAAACACACAATGACATTAAAACAGAACTATAGAGTATTACATAATCGTTACAATAATGATGTCTAGTCAGGTAATACCTTATCTGAATTGTTTCTGATATTTTTATTGCATTGTATTTAAATCCCCTCTCCTCCTGGTCTCCACACACAGGTTGAAATCTTGCTTCATTGGAGAAGATGATTGTGCTGTGCTGTTCTGAGTTCAGCTCTAAAGCCAAACCTGTCTCATCTGAGAGAGCTGGACCTGAGTGATAACTGCTTTAGAGATGTTGGAATAAATCTGCTTTCAGTGCTACTGGAAGATCCTCAGTGTAAACTGGAGAAACTCTCGTGAGAATTTAAAGTTTCCTTGAATTATAGTATGATTACAAGCTGTCTCTCAGTTTTAGGCTGTTTTTCTTTTAAAGGTGCCGTAGAATGCTTTTTCACAAGATGTAATATAAGTCTAAGGTGTCCCCTGAATGTGTCTGTGAAGTTTCAGCTCAAAATACCCCATAGATTTTTTATTATACCATGTTTTAACTGCCTATTTTGGGGTGGGATTAAAAATGCTCTGATTTGGCGATGTACGTGACTCCATAATACACTGCATAAAGTGTTCATGATGCAGCATATCAGATCACATAAGTATGGCATGCATTTTGTGGATGTTTACATTTGATTCTGAATGGTTTGATAGTGCTCCGTGGCTAAAGCTAACATTACACACTGTTGGAGAGATTATAAAGAATGAAGTTGTGTTTATGAATTATACAGACTGCAAGTGTTTAAAAATGATAATAGCGACGGCTCTCGTCTCTGTGAATACAGTAATAAACGATGGTAACTTTAACCACATTTAACAGTACATTAGCAACATGCTAACGAAACATTCAGAAAGACAATTTACAAATATCACTAAAAATATCATGATATCATGGATCATGTCAGTTATTATTGCTCCATCTGCCATTTTTCGCTGTTGTTCTTGCTTGCTTACCTAGTCTGATGATTCAGCTGTGCACAGATCCAGACGTTAATACTGGCTGCCCTTGTCTAATGCCTTGAACATGGGCTGGCATATGCAAATATTGGGGGCGTACATATTAATGATCCCGACTGTTGCGTAACAGTCTGTGTTATGTTGAGATTAGCCTGTTCTTCTGAGGTCGTTTAAACAAATGAGATTTATATAAGCGTTGGTGTTTGAGACTCACTGTATGTCATTTCCATGGACAGAACTCTAATTATTTAACTATGCCAAGATAAATTCAATTTTCAATTTTATGGCATTAAAAGATCAATGTTCGCAGTATAGTACCATTAGAGCACAGACAAGGAGATTAATTGATATTTGCCTGCCCTTTTTTGTGCATGCAAAAACAAAGAACATGTTAAACTGATAAACAGAATTATATGTAATAACATTTACTACTTAAACAATATATTTGGTCAGATCCATTCAAGTGAGTTTATTTTTCCCAACCAGTACAGTGTCCAATATAATATCAGTTGCTGTTGCTTTATAACCAGATTTATACTAATCAGTTTTGTTCAATGATTTGTAGAACTGAGAATATTATTGCTATTATAGGTTGCAATCTTGCTCCATTGGAGAAGAAGGTTGTGATAAATTGAGTTCAGCTCTGAGATCAAACCTGTCTCATCTGAGAGAGCTGGACCTGACTGGGAATCGCTTTGGAGGATCAGGAATGAAGCTGCTTTTTGTGCTACTGAAACATCCTCAGTGTAAACTGGAGAAACTCTTGTGAGTATTTTATATCTGTACTGTTAAAGGGATAATTAGGTGTAGTACTTGGTGTTCTATTTTAAAACCTTGTTAATTAATCTTCCAGACAAGAGGTGCAGGCAGAATGATGGAAAATGAGCATTTAAATATTTGGGTCTTTCTCAATGCATCATGTCTAACTTAACTTGCTCAGCTCAAATTCAACAAGAGTTATTGTACAAAGCAAAAACAATGGAAATTACAGCTTCATAGCATCATCTTGTGATGTTAAAAACCTTAAGATGGAGACACTCTCCATCAACATTACAAATATATATGTAACTTTTTAACTAGGTATGCTATATAATTTATTCATTTATCAGAGATGAGAAATAAGAAATACCACGGCAGATGTCAATTTAAAAGTAATGTTGTTGCCAGGAATAGCTAAGAATTGTTTTCCCACATGCTGACACACATAAGGTGTAGGGCTGAAGGAGGAGCGAGGACTCAAAGATGCAGAGAAAATTGACTTATTTGACAATAAAACATACAAGAACAAACAAAAACTATCCCGTGGGGGAAAAATAGGGGCAGCAGCTGGACAAAGCAGGAATGAAAAGTAAATAATGATAAACTCACACAGGACTGCAAACACGAGTGCTTGAATTTAGAACTGCATACTAGTATACTACTTTTACCATATCTTTCTATGGAAGAAATTTTAAAGCAGAATTCACAAAGCACAGATTTTGCGAAATCGCAGACAAATGTATGAAATCCAAGCCAAATCAGTTCTTGTTTACGCGAGTGACAACCGCGCAGGTGAATTATCAAATACGTGATCTGAGACAATCGATGATCACCGCTGCCCATGAGATATTTGGCACGCTAGATATCTGGACCTGCCCACGATTCAAAATCCTGCTGTGTGAAATATGTTCTGACTGATAATACCATCAGCGACGACCTACAGCTAACGAGAGAGCAAGATACAGGGCTCAAAAAAGATTTTTTAAGGAAGCAACTTTCAGCACTGCCCTGTGATTTATTTGACATGACATTTCTTACTGTATCAATGGCTCATGCCTCAGTTATAGCTCTAAAATGACATTTGGGAATGAGATGCATAAGAACTTAAATAAAATATCTGAAAAATGTTTTGAGGTGTGGAACCGTAGTATAAAGCTGAATAATTGATCTTTATAGCAACCTGTATGTTTATGTAGGAATAACTGACTCCTTTACATACAGGTTTTATAAAGAATACTTTGATCCATCACATGCTGTGAATTTTTATCTTAACTTGTCTGTTTCCATTGATTTCAGGTTGAAGTCTTGCCGTATTACTGAGGAGGGCTTGCTGCTCTGGCTTCAACCACCTCATTTAAGACAAAAAGCTGTATGAATAGAATGAGCAAACTGACGCAGTAAATCATATAATGAGCATTTTCAAGAAAAACTTAAAATGAAATGAAATGAAAAAACTCATTTAACAACCCTTCAGTCATCTAAAATTACTAAAGTCTCTACCACTCAATTTCTGTCTCGAAGTACTTAAATATTTTAGAACAACTGCTGCACAACTTTAGGAACCATTTCTGGCAACTTAAGGGCAAATCCCATTATTACTTGATTTTTTTGCATAGGTTCCTGTTTTGTTGAAGCTTCTGTATCATCTTTACATTTAATAATACATTTAAATGGCGCAATATATCATCGAAGATTGATCAATTCTACTCTAATTCCAGTGATATCTCTAAACAAAATCTGTAAATTAGGGTTAGAAATGCAAATGACATCTTATCAAAATCTTTACCATTGATTTTATATTTAAATGTAAAATAAATATTTGTAAATATCAGACTTTTCAGACTTTTAAGTATTAAAATTATGATCAAAGTCCATAAGAACAGTTCATTGCAGTTCAACAATTCTGTTTCCAACAATGGATATTGTAATATATTCCCATTTAATTTTCATTTTATTACTGTGTGAATTTATTGGATTAGTATCATTTGAAGTATATCACCGTGATTGGTTAAAAAAAAAAGACAAATATACATTTTTTCTAATGTGTCAAGCTTTAAAATAGTTTATATGGTGAAATTGTGATAAACAAATAATAATAATATAATAATATATATATATATATATATATATAATATATATATATATATATATATATATATATAATATAAAAAACACACACACACACACACACACACACACACACACAACAACTAGAAAGGTCTGGGGGCTTTGCAAATGTTGTTGTATGAGCACCTTGGAGTCAAAAAGGTTGAGAACTGCTGGTTTACAGGATCTTTTTCAGTTAAATGTCAAATAATGGTTTATTACACTATATATATATTTTAATATTAGTATCTCTCACTCTTACCCCAGTTTCACAGAAAGGCTAAGTCTAGTCTCAGACTAAAATGCATGTTTGAGCTGTTTTAACTGAAAGCATATCTAAAAATATATTCACAAAAGATTCACAGGCAGTGTTTTTTTTCTAAGGCACATTTATAAAAGCTACTTAATGTCCTATTTAACTAAGACCTAACCCTGACTTAATCTAAACCCGTCTGTGAACCAGGCTTTTTAGAGTAACTGGTTTCTAAAATGGTTTATCAATGTCATTAATTTCTGAAGTGGTTTACACTGATCTTTTACTATTTGATTATATAATTGCTATAATAAAATTTTACCTGACAAATAATATGTTGCATTTGATTTATTCTGTGAATCGTTATTATTTATTTATTTTATTTATTTTATTTGTTTATTTTTATTTTATTAAAAAAAAAAAGACCAATAAAATTGTCCTCTTCATTTTAAATGGGCAGCAATCATGTCTGACAACTTGTAAGATATATCTTAAAGTGAAGTGACATGTGAAGGTCATGTGAAGTTAGTGCACACTCACTTCTACATAGTAGTGAACACACACACACACACAGACCCATACACACACACACATACACACAGACACACACACATACACACAGACACATACACACACCACACACACACAGACAGCAAACTGTGACATGCACACAGAGCAGTGGGCAGCCATTTACTGTGGAACCCTGAGTGATTGGGGGTTCAGTGTCTTGATCAGGAACACTTCAGTCATTTCCCGGCCGGTACTGAGAATCAAACTTTTAGAAGGGTCTATAAGAAATAGACAAACATTTAATTATCTGGCATTTCACAGATTTCTGTGTACACAAATGAACTATACAAATGAACTAAATCAATGCATTTACTTCCATTTAAAGTGATTGAAGCTGATAGAAAACGATTAGGCATAAAAGATTCCTTATCTCTTGTGGACATCATTGATATCACAGTGTACATCTTTCAGTTGAAGTGGCTGATTAATATTTATGATTATTATTATTATTATGTAGGCCACTCTTAGTGCATCAGTTTTAAGAACAGCAAACTTTCAGAATTTGCAAGAAAGAATGCAAAATATCAAAGCACTGTAGACAACTCAGAAACTCTCAGGTGCTTCACAGACAGTGTTGGGTAAATTACTCCAAAAATAAAGTGATTAAAGGTGCCTAGAATCAAAAATTTAATTTACCTCGGCATAGTTGAATAACAAGAGTTCAGTACATGGAAAAGACATACATTGAGTTTCAAACTCCATTGTTTCCTCCTTCTTGTGTAAATCTCATTTGTTTAAAAGACCTCCGGAAAATAAGCGAATCTCAACCTAACACCGACTGTTACGTACATTAATATGTATGACCCCATATTTGCATATGCCCCCATGTAGCGCATTAGACAAGCCAGTATTAACGTCTGGATCTGTGCACAGCTGAATCAACAGACTAGGTAAGCAACGAGAACAATAGCGAAAATGGCAGATGGGCAATAATAACTGACATTCTCTTTTTCGTGATATTGTGTAAATAAGTGTTGTTTGCACATGACGTCACAGCAGCAGCGCGAATGAGTCCTGGAGGGCAGGGACTGATTTTTCTATATACGAATCCTATCAAAAACTCAAAATTTGTATGTTTTAACGTTGTTTAAGTTGCTCCTCGCAATCGTTAAATCGGAACATAAAGTGTTTTATATCGCGTACATAATACCGTTTTTTTAAACTTATTTCACTTTTTTTTTTTTACTTTAAAAGTTGTCGCCTTTTATAGCGTTTTGCGTCTGCTGATACTGAAATGAATATGGATTACCTTTACCTTTTGTTTTTGACTTGGTTAAATAAACATTCGTCATGCTATTGTTTGCAGGAAGAGAAGATATTTATCCTACTGATAATAATTTTGGTGTTTTCACTTCAGTTTTGTTGAATTCCGTTCACAATGTTCATCTGGTTACCATGAAACGGTCACCGCTTCTGCGTCAGCCATCATAAAAATGTCCAATAAATAAATGTGTTCAACAAGCTGACACAAAGTCGATCCATTTATTTGTTGGAAGCGTGTAAACAGAGCCGCCCGTTATATAGGCAGTATAGGCAATGCTAGGGCGCAGTCTCGCTAGGGGGCGCCAAAGAGGCCGGATCGTGACAGGGGCGGATCTACCGGGGTGGCACGAGCTTTGCCACCCCAAATTATCAAATTATCTCAGAATAAAATATGTAAGCAGGTGTTCAAGTACTGCTTTTCAGGAGGCGCTTCAATATGATGACAAAAAAAACAAAAAAAAAATGCGTAACGCAAGTAATGGCAAGATAACACATCTTTCAATAAACTGGTGCATGATGGTTTGCGCGCAGCGCGGCCAGTGTGCTGTATTAATGACTCTTATGAACCTAGCCTGGTAATACCAGACTCTGCTACTTCACCTTGCTTCGTAGACAGAGTCTGGAATGGCATAATAGAGAGTGTTTACTCTCTCGCTAGGTGCGCTTGTCTGAAGTTTAAAATCATTGGTTACCCTAAGCCAATCAGATACTTTAGTTATGACGTATTTATGCAGCATCTAAGCACAGCATGCAGATCGAACTCAAATCTATGATGAACTTCCACTGTAAACCTGTTGTAAACACATGATGATGCGAGCGAAAATACCGTTTAAAAGAGTTTAAATGTTTCTCCATAACAGTTGAATGTTCTCCCTAACAGAGCGAATTGCATCCCGTGTCATCGTTTCCCATTTTCCGCGGTCGTTTCGATTTTCGATTTCTCTAACCTACAATGTAAAACTTCGCTTATCATCTACGTCACGGCTCTCAGCACGCCCTCTGTTCGTTGATTGGCCCGGCTGTTTTCAGACCGGTGGCAAACAGAAAGCTCTGACGCTGTCTCAGACTGAATACAGAAGCGAAATGAAATTGAGCGGAAGTAGGAAGTCTGACGTAGTCAGGCTAATGAACCGTTCTTTGAGAGTCAAAACACAGCGCAGCCAAGTTCACTTACGATTTTTCCCATATTTGTACGTGAATCGGAAAATTACTGCTTCCCGGCTAACTCAGAAGTCCTGGAGAAATGTAGTCCCATCCGAATATGTCTGCGATTAATTTCATAATTTTTTGGCGAGCTGATTCAGCGACCGTCCGCTCCACTTTCATCATGGATAAAGGTATTTTTGCCATCGACGAACCAATAACATGAAATCAATACGGAGATCCCGATTACAGAAACTAATTGCAGAGTTGGGGTAAGAATATAAACATATTTTATCTTTTCTCGATTGCTAACACATTATAAGTGTCAGTTGGCCCAGTTTCCCAAACCATTCGTTCAGTTATCAAAAAAACACATTTCTCAAACGTTTAACAATGAAACATTAGGCTATGTATCAAAACTGATGACACACCAGTCAAAATCTGAGAGAGAGCTGAATGAAATATTTACAGGGGTTTTAAACTTACATAGTAGTAGGCTACTTTAGATGAGGGGCATTTCACATTGTACACCCTCAATGTTGTGATTGTCAACTTTCTTGTAGCCATTTGTTTATATGTATACTGTATTTTTACACTGAGAAATGACTGCCTAGGAATATAGTCTTGTGTCAGAAGACCAATACACTGCTAGTACTGTATATACTGTAATGGAATTTAGCCAAATGTGCAGAGGATGCTGAATGTACTTTTACTGCAATTGACAGTATACTGTATTGTGGTGCATACCAAGTTCATACTTATTTTTCTCATGCTTTTCATCTACCGCAAGATCAATTTATAATAGTAAAATGAAAAGAGGAATTTTGTTACCGTGTTGTATAATTAATCTCACTAGTGTTCACTGGGCAGTGCAGTAGTCTGTGTTATTGTTATGTTTTGTGTGTCATCTGATGCCAAAGTTTAATTTTGTCAGACAAGAATAAGTTTTTGACTAGAACATTTTATTTTGACCTGGACATTTGAGGTTTGTGCAAGTTGGTGTATAGTTTTGATGTTGTGTTTAGTTGTGAGAAAATGTGGAATTGTTTCATGAACTGTGCATTAGCAATTATGAAAAACAATAAGACTGAAAAGTTTGAAGGACAAATTTATGTTGGCTTGTCATAAAGCCAACTTCAAGTCTTGTTTAAAAAATGTAAAACTTTGGTCAGTTAGTCCAGATATAGATGTTCTGGGTGATTGCTAAAGTGTTGCTAGGTGGTTGCTAGGAGATTCTGGGTGGTTTGCTATGCTCTTGCTGCAATTGCTGGGGTGTTGCTAGAGTATGTAGTATAGGCTGTTCTGGGTGAACACACACAGACATTCCCACCTCTGTTAATAACAGAAACTCAAAATTGTTTTGGTTGCTCTTTAACTTGCACTAAAATGTGATTTTACCATGAGTAACCTGTGTAATATTGATAAAAACTGCTCATCTCCTTTAGTGATACAAGTTCAGACTCATTTAGAAGTTTTTCATATAGTGTATTTACTTGGTGCCATGATGGATATTAAAATTTTGTTATTTATTAATTTTAAACAGCATGCCACCTAAATAATTTCTAGATTCGCCCCTTTGATAAATCGGCAAATCTAAGGGCGCCAAAAAAAAATCTTGCCTAGGGTGCCAAAGAGGCTAGGCCGGCACTGCGTGTAAATGTAACTGTAGTTTTAATGTTGTCTTTGTAATATTCACTTTCCCATATGGCCATGAAGGAGATGCGGAGGGTCACGTTCAGGGGACAGACACCGACACGCTGTATTTTTGTATTTATTTCAACAAATGACAACAAAAATCAAACCCATAGAAGCTCGTGAACAGTTTTCAAGTGGCTGAGTGCAAGTTATAATCATTAACAAGCCGAGTGATCATACTTAACAATATGTTTATTATACACAAAAACCAATACAAAAACTCAGCTAAGTATGTGATTATTTTGAGTGAAAGGCAGTGGGTTTATTTAGTGACAAAACGCGTTAAAAACGGACGCGCACATGAAAACTTGTCCGGAGTTTTACATCATCAAAACATACACATTCGTTGACAGTGAGCTGCGTTACACACGGGACTGAAATGGTGGCTAACAACGACATCTCTAATCATTAATTTTGATCAGGCTTGTCTTGAAAAACGAAGACAATTGACGTTCGTGTGGGAGAAGTCACACTGGAGGATTGTGCGCCAAATCTTCTGACACTGCCAGAATTTCGTCGGAGGTAAAATTTGATCGCAACGGTCATTAAACCGGCTGTCGGTGAACATGTCCTAGCGATCAAAGACAACAGATTTTAGGCTAGGATTATAGGAATTTTAGGATTTGCAAAATTTGTCTCAGACGACCAAATCTTGGCCAAAAAACTCCCTACTGCAACTTTAAACTGATTGGTTTGCACTGGTGACGTCATGGGGTCGGAAGCAAAAAATTGTGGGTGGGTCCTCCCTCAATTTTTTTTTTATGCAATCATTTATATATATAATATATATATATAAATATTATATATAATGAGAGAGAGAGATAAAATGCCAAGATCGGTAGTTATTGATTTTTTTTAAATAGAACAACGAGACACAAACTTTTACATTCAATCGCGTTTTTGCTTCCATTTATTTTCACTCATTGATCACACAGTGCATATAAAGTTTAGTCCCAAAGCGCGCACAACTGGAGATACACGTACGCAGGGTTTCATAATACTGAGGTTACAAAAATAGTATGCTTGGGGGGTTGGGGGCATGCTCCCCCGAGAAATTTTGATTTCCTTTGGGTACATATATGCATTTTAGACTTTTAAGGCCAACAAATTGGATAACAATAGCTTTAAAACACGTCAACAAATACATATGCACGCAGTTTGAGGCAGCTTTAATCGCATGTTTGTAATTCCATGACTTCATGTACAACAGAATAATGATGGTGCAGGCCCTAGTTTCTTTAGGCGTTTTAGTTAAGCTATAATAAAGTAATTGCAGCGCGCGCCGGCGCATTTGCGCGAGCAATTCTTGAGTTCACGCTTCGAGCACAGTAGGCTATACGGCTGATTGGAGTTTTACTGACATAGCCGACAACATCTCATCTGACCGCAGTTCACTGTTGTTCCTGAAGCTCCCTTTTCCGCGCTACGTTTGCTTGCGCCGGGCGCTGGCGGAGGCGAAGGGTGGAAGGCGCGTCTGAAAAGTGTCCGTTTGGTGTGGTCGTAAAGAGACTTTCTTTATAAATGAGCTTTTTACTTGGCAATGTTTTAAAAAATATTTTTTTTTTGGTTTTTTTATGCTCTGTTGTGGTTTGTGGAGTAAGCATCAACTGGGGGGATTAGACAAATGCTGATTAGAGACGGTTAAAGTTGAGTGGGGTCCAATATCATGGTCTTAAAAAGTGGGTGGGTCTTGTCCCACCCACATCCAATGGTTCCGACGCCCATGGGTGACGTCATATGTAAATTATATGTGAGACTTGCAGTTGGACCATTGTGCGGCCCACTGGGAAAAAAGGTTGAGAACCACTGCAGTAAAGTGTCATTTGTCCACACTAACCTTAACTGTACCAGCACTTGTTTAGCAGGGTTGGACAAAGTTCAGATCTGAAGAACCTTTCATTTTATAACTGTGAGTTTGAATCCGCCACAAACTCAGTTTTGTATACTGAATTTCAGAATTAACAGCTGAAGCATTATGGGAAAATGTTTTTCTACCATTGACAAACATTTAGCCTATTAAATATAAAGATGTATATATAAACTAAATACAACTTTCTTATAAAAACAGGTCTGTGAGGACTATGAAAACTTCAATAGTTATTTAAACACTTTTGTAGACTTTCAGACAAGCCAGTCATTGAGCGGGATTCACTAAATGTGTTTAAGAACAGGATTCATTTGCAGCAAACAGGCTTAACAGACAGACAAAAATCTGTTTGTTTTTTTGGTGTGTATCTGTCTTTGTCAAATCAATTTAGCCGTTGTAGTCTAAAAAACAAAAGTTCAGAAAACTGAAACTGTCAGATGAGTAACTGGTGTTTGTGTGTTTAGTATGGATTCATGGGAGTGAATGTGATTGAAAGAGCGGCTCTAGGGAGACCCTTCCAGCTGGGATGCTGTATGACTGCAGGAGAGATGCTCTAATACAGGTACACAAACACAAACACAACAGCATTTGATCTGACCCATGATTTGAGGAACACCTGATGAACTTTTTGGACTCCTGAAGCATTTTCTGACTCTGAAAAGTTACAATTTTGAAAATATAGTTGGCTGAATATTGAAACCTCTGACATGGCTAAAACTTATCACATTCATTTTTATTTATTTTACATATAGAAAAACAGTCCGTTATGCTAAGGGTCAAATTCCAGCCTAACTATTGCGGTCACGGACCAAAAAATAATAAGCGTGAATCAAAATGTAAAAAAAACATGTAAAAATATATTGCACAAATTAAAAATAATAATGTAAAATGATCAGAATGGCAAAGAACGTGGTCACGGATCAAAGTATAATAAGCGTGAATCGAAAAATTAAAAGCGCATTTAAAAAAATAACAAGCATGAATCAAAACTTTAAACACATTAAAAATGATATTGCACAAATCTAAACATGTGTTTATGTGTTCTTAAAAGTTGCTTTCCTTCCTTTTTATCACTCTGTTCTTTCTGCTCTCTTACACTGTAACTCGACCTGTCACCGGTATATGTCTACGAGGACAATCTTTTATTGTTAAATTCACCATTGTTGTTGCATAAAATCAACCCGACTCTCTGCATAAGAGACAAACACGTCCAAATGTCTTTTAAAAGTTTTATTTCTTGCAAGAAAGGTCAGACAAGAACGAAAGCTTCCCCTCACTTTTATATCTCTAACCTCCAAGGCCGAAGCCTCTGTCCTTTTACCATATTAGGAACATCTCTTAGCGGCTGTAACTTTCCACACATTGTTAGCACAGACGTGTTTTTAACATACATCTTGCATGTTCCCATACAATATCTTGCTCTTTCTATGTCTAACATCTATGTTAAACATTACCCCTTAAGCCAACATCATACCATGTTCCATAAGCATCATATTTCATATGAATACAGGTAAAAATCATGAAAAATTAAAATTTCCACAACACCATCCTAATGACAACCTGTCACAGTTGTGCCTGTCTAACGCCCCATCATTGTTATATTCACCTTTAATGCGCCTACCACTGGACCTGCACCGCGAAACACAACTGCCACTTTGCAGCGGCCTCACAACGTCACGCTTATATGTGCCTGTTATATTACTGTTAGATATTTTTAGTATTCATACAATAATAATAATATATGCATGCTTGTTGTCTCTTCAATTCCTGTCTTTTGCACAAGAGAATATATTTTGTCTTCCATGTAGAGTATGTCATTGACAAGGGTGTTAGTTTATGAATTTTATCACATTTTAACACTTAAATTATAAAATTATAAAGTTAAGCAATCATCTTCACACCAGCAAGAGTGTTTTCCCCAATATTAGAGCAATTGCAAATGTTTATTGAGCTGTTGTATATATCAATATATCAATAAGTTAATTTTGAGTGTTTTTGCACTATTTTGATGCAACACAGCAATGTATTCCCATTTGAACAAGACATTTGAATGAATGAATTACTCATTTCAAGACGGTAACTTGCCGCCACCTACTGGCCATTTAAATTCATATTTCTATAACAATGTCTTCTAGATTATTAATACTATAGACGGGTGAGGTTTTTTTATTTATTTTTTTTATCGGGGTTGGAGCTAAACTCTGCAGGACAGCAGCACTCCAGAACTGATGTTGCCTATCCTTGATCTATAATTTTGTTTTTAAAGCTATATTTAAAACAATAATCTTATCGTTTTGTGCAATTATGTAGTTATGTAAATAAACACAATAAAGTGTGTGAATAAATCACTGCATATCAAATCCACCTGGTTTCTGTATCTTCTCTGTAACACTATCGTAGTCAATGCAGAGATGATACATTCAGTCTAAGAATTAATTTACCCATGATCGTTTAACAACAATTAAGTATATTAGCTACAGTAGCCTTAGCATATTAGCATCATGAGCCAAGTAATATTTTAACACCAAATACCATATTATGAACATAAAGATTAACAATCATAATCTCAAATGTTTCTCATGTATCTCAAAAAGAGGAATTATTTGTCTGTATTTCAGATAACTTTACAGCTTGAAAGTCCTTGTAAAGTTTCAGCTTAAACTGTTATCTTCTCCTGTATGAGTGTGAGCATCAGTAGCCATGAGTCGCATTGAAGTGATGTCATCTCCCTCTCTTCGACTGATTGGCTAGAGGAGACCACAAGCTAGATCCCCCTCAAATCACACAGCCAGAGCCAGCCTAAGTGCCTGTCCCAGAGTTAGAGCTGGAAGCCACTTCTGTCCTCAGGTTATAGCCTACAGCCAGGATCTTTCTGGAGTCCATGCCCTAGGATCAGTCCACTCCTGAGCCAGTAGAGGAGTGCTGGCTCATCAAATCCACAGGGAAGGATGAGAGTAACACATTCATCTTCAAGTAGTTACCTAGATGTCCTGGGGGACAATAAACAACAACAAAATAGATTTTAACGGGGTGGGTGATAGTAATTGCATGTGATTAAAAGAAGCTATTGTCACACAGAGATGGTAAACGATTCAATTTCCACATTTATTGGAGATAAGCAGATCAGTACCCCCACTCCTTCTTTGCTTGAATCTTAGGTGTATATATATAAATATACTGTACTGTATTAAACACTTGTTTTCTTTTGCAGGATTTACACTGTGGGATCCAGAGAAGCTACAGCAGAGTCTACAAGTCCGTCCCAAAATTAACACAGATTTCAAAGTCACAGCTTCAGACTCCATTCAGGACAAATCATCCTTACTGAAGATTGATGGCTCTCTGAAACTGAGTGTTTTAGGTGGACTCATCAATGTCAGTGGAGCAGCCAAATATCTGGAGGACACCAAGAAGTCTTTCAGACAGCAGAGACTGACCCTACATTATCATTCAACTAGCAGGTTTGAAGAACTGACCATGAATCACATGGTACCTGAAAATATAGTTCATCGTGAGGTGTTTGATAATGACACAGCGACACACGTGGTGACAGCAGTGCTGTATGGAGCAGACGCCTGCTTTGTGTTTGATAGAGAGGTTTCATCAGATGAGAAAATAAACACATTAGAAGAAGCAAAAGTGGCCCTTGGGGCAATCAAATTAATTTCATTAGATGCAAACTTAAGTCTGAAGATGAATGACGCTCAGAAGAACGCAGTCCAAAAATTCACATGCACGTTTCATGGCGACTTCCAGTTACCGTCTAACCCAACGTCTTTTGAAGATGTGTTAAAGGTTTTCACTGATCTTCCAAACCTGCTGGGAGAAAAGAAAGAGCTGACGGTTCCTCTGAGAGTTTGGCTTTATCCTCTCGACAAACTTCTCTCAAGAGCTTCAAAACTTCAGAAGGACATCAGCATGGATCTTATTGTGGCGATTGAATCAGTGATTGAGTGTTTAAATACAACTGAGATGAAATGCAGTGACCTTCTGAAGGATTTGCCTGCCTTGACTTTTACTGCATTTCATGATAAAATACTGCAAATGAAGCAAAACTGCTACAGTTACAAACTGAGACTTGTGGAAAAACTCGGTTCTCTGCTGCCAAACATCCGTGGAGATGTGAAGAAGGAAACTGACCTGAATGATCTTCTACAAGAAAATGATGAATCTCCATTCAGCGAAAGAGATCTTGCACAATGGCTGACAGAGAGAGAAAGAGAGTCTGATGTCATTAAATCAGTCCTCAAACAGCTCAAGGATGCTGGTGCACAGGTAGAAGACAACATAGATCTGATCTTGATGGATCTGGAGGTTGAGAATCTGGTCTGTTACACGTTCACATCATTGAACTGGACAGACATGCTGCTTCTTCAACAAAAGGCCTATCTGAATCCTTTAACAAAAGGAAAAAATGAGAACAGCCTTGATTCAGAGCAAAAGTCTTGGCTCACTCCTGAGATGCAGAAGAACATGAGGAACAGCTTGAAGATATTTAAGAACTTGATTGATTCAAAAGACCGTAAACCAGCCAAGTTCATTGTGTCCTCAAAGGAAATGAAGAATAATCCAGGTTCCTGCATTCTGCTGTATGAAAGTGAATGTGATGAAGCTGTTTGCTTTATTCCTCCATCCAAACCAGCCTGTCCAATCACTGAAGAGGTCAAAGATAATAGTGTGGTTCTGAAGGTTCCTCCATCATGTTCTTCTACAGTGGAGCTCAGATTACTGTATAAACTGAAGCAGGACACAGTCTGGAGATCTAAACCTGTGATGAAGGATGAAAACACAGTTTCTCTGACTGATCTGAGAGCAGGAACTGAGTATGAGATCAAATGTGCAGCGCTGGGGAAACTCAACTACACCGTATACAGTGACGCCATCAGCGTCACCACAGAGGTATGATGATCTTTTATCAGCTGCAGAAAAAATATATTTGAGGAGCTTTGTGAGAATGAGAATCTTGGTTATAATTTACAACATGTTGTTAATTGGTATCATATTGTTTTTTTTAGGGAGGAAGTTTGATTATTGGTGAGTCATATTTTTTCCTGCCTATCATTTGTTTTTATCATTTTGTTTGTAGAACTGTGGCATGCACAAGTGTTTTGTGACAGTGGACATCGAGGCTACACTCTTAGAAGAAAAGGATCTATAGATAATATTAAAGGGTTTAATCAGGCACTCCATATATAGAACCTTCTGTGGGTTCCAATCATGTGATCATTTTATGGATTTAGTGAATTTTGTAATAATTAATTTAGTTCATTTTGATTACACATTATGAATTAACCAGCTTTTAAACCATTTATCATAAGAATAAGTTTAAATATCCCATTAAACATGAAAGTATTATGCAGTCATGAGACATTTCTCCTTATATAGGACCTTTTTGGCATAAAGGGTTCTTTGAGTCAAGAACGTTACAGTTCTATATAGAACCTCGCTGAACCTTTCTTTTCTAAGAGTGTTACGCTGACAGTCGTGGCTGGACAGAAAGCAACAATTTATTTTCAGTTTTAGAAAAGAACAACAGTTGTATTTGTGTTTTTCAGACATTAACTTTAAAGGAGATCGTCACTCGATCCCCTCTTCTTGTTCAGATGGTCGTTCATCTCCAGGAGGTTCTGAATATTCTCATAGTATGTCCCTCTTTTTCATTACAATGTCATTTTTGGGGTGAGACTAGTTCTGGGTGAATAAACCTATGTAACAGAAATAATTACAGTGAGTTAGTTCATTCCTACTTTGAACAGACTAGGTCTATGGGACAAGTTTCATGTGGACACAGCCTATAATAATATAAACAAATGCTGCCAATAGAGCCTGTTTTGAACCTGAAACATTTAAATTAAATAATAAATGAATTTTTAAGGACTCAACAGATGAAGACATTGATCTGTCTTTTCTTTCAATCTATAGTTTTGAAACCAACTGCAAAGCTTGCAAAACATGCAAGTCAAGATTCTAGGCAGTTTACACAAGATTGGATTACATCATATAACACTACAGCACTGGATTCCCAGAAGTACAAAAGCAACGCTTCAATAAGTGACTCGGGCAGAGGAGACTCAGGTGAGAATGAGTGCAAAAAGGAAATGAAATATATGCAGCTGTTGTGCTTTGGGAATTATTGATGCATTGCACTTTATGTGGCACCAAAATCATTTAATTCATATCCTATAATTTAAAAAGAACAACCATTCTTTTGCCTATTTCTCTGTATCATTTTTTAAATAAATTAATAGTTTGTTTTATCTTAATTATATTACTTTATTCTGCTACACTCTGGAAGCTCATTTAAATTATGCCACAGCTTTCTGTTCTTTAGAGAACACAGAGGAGCAGAATGTTTGTTGACTTTAGGCAGTTTCACTCCATCCATATACATAAGTGCTGTATATTACAAAGGCAACTCTGAAAAAAAACAGAGTGCACAGATTACATGAACCTGTACATATTTACACTTCAAGACATGCTTGAACATTTGTGATCCATGATCTTAACCTCTTAACCTGTACGTTTAACCTATATAAATCAATCTATATATGAAACATATAGAATACATAACATTGCATGAACTACAAGAGATGATACTTCTGGTTGATCTGGGCTGTAGGAAGTATTCTTTTAAACTCTAGATTCAAAATGAAAAGCTCATTTCAGTTCCCTGTAAGTTGATCAATCAAGGAATGAAAGAGCTATCTCAACTAGCTAATAACTGTGCACAAGACAAACATTCATATGCATTAAATTAAAATGCAAACATGTCACTTGTCAAACTTGAAAAGGAACATTTCCAAATAATCCAGAGCATAAATATGTGATGTGTTTGTCATCTTATGGCCATTAGAAACAGAAGAGACCTATTCAGTACAAGATGAAGAGACAAATTATCCTGCATGGACTGCAAACACACACTAATCAAGACAAAAGTGGGCAAGTCCTGTTATGTGTTGTTTATGATTAAGCAAATATTTATCAATGCATCACTTAGCTGAACTTTTATCAAAGTGACCTGAAAATGGACGCCAAATTTGCTTTATTTCTTCTCGATACATGAGAAACATTGTTTTTTCTTTTGGTTCCTCTTTAACACAATAGATCATGCATTGTGTGTCTTTGCTGACCTCTTGTGGGGGGTCAACAATTTTATTTTATATTAATTTATAATTTATATTAATAATATAAAATGTCATTTTCTGAATATTGCTACTAGATGGCCTTAAAGCTCATATTGAGGAAACAAACTGTTCAGCTGGGCTCTTTTGAAGAACTCCAAAATGGGAGCTTCAAATAAGGGCGTTGTTTCCTTAGATTGAAAAATAGGCACACGTATCAGGGGTGGGACGGTTCAGATTTCTCATGGTTCGGTTTGTATCACGGTTTTAGGGTCACAGTTTCAGTACAGTTCGGTATGTGCTATGTTCAGTAAAATATAGGACAATTGTAAAATAAAGAAAATAAAAATAATCTAACTACAAGAAACAGCATAAATAAATACATGAGAGCTAAAACAATGCTTTACGGGTTTATCAGGTATCTAATAGCTTTCAGGTACAGAAATTGAATAAAGTAATTAAATATAAAATGACACTTAAACTTTAAATATTTAAATAAAGATGAAACATTTATACATTTTAACCATAAATGCTCTGTGGCTGTGTCCGAAATCGCCGCTATACCGTTAAATAGGGCACTATTTGAGGGGACAGCCATTTTTATATGCATCGCAATAAAGAGTGTACAACCGATGTAGATTCAGCGGCTAGAGAATAGGCTTGTTCGAGATGCATCGGCGCTGCGCATACTGATCAGCATATCAAAGTATTGCGAGAGTGATTGGAGAGCATAAGGAGTCATGTGCTTTTCAATCGCTCTTGCGGTACTTTGATGTCATACGCTGACCAGACTGCGCAGCACTGATGCATCTCGAACAAGCCCCCATACCCCATTCACTATTCCCTACATTAGTCCACTTATAGTACTTGAAGAAGTGAATGAGTGAATTCAGACAGTGCGCCGGATGTGATGCTGTTTTGTCTTTGTGCTTTGCTTGTTGGTTAAATAAAATAAAATAAAATAAAATAAAATAAAATAAAAAAAAATTATGACAGTATGGCTGTGATTGCTTTATGTAACGCACCTGCACTATTTCCAGCAAATTAGTATTTGCAATTACAAGAGTTGCTGCTTCACTATGTTGTGCTTTCATGAAATTATATATAATTGTTCTTTGAATTATAGCAGAGAGAACAAAAATGAACAAAATGAAGATTTCTGAGAACAACGAATATAGTAGTCTTGAAAGTTTGTTAACATAGGGATGTGTAGCCTACAACACTCACATATAAAAACATAAAAAATAAATAAATAAAATTAAAAGCCTTGTGTTATCCATTGCTGCACACGAATGAGGTAAGCTTTGTGTTTTACATCATCTGACGCGTGCACATGTTAAGACTGCAAACTCGGGTTTGATTTGGGTATGCTGTACAGCTGTCTGTGTAATTACAATAATGTTTAAATATCATATTTTCTGGCTAGTTTACTTTTTTATTATACATCATACTTTAACTAAAAATGAATAATTAAAAACAAGTTTTAATGAGGAAATCTTCTATAAATATTTTTAATATTTTTTTTTTCTGACATAGCTTACTCCAATTCTTGTTAAAACACACTAGATATGCTTATTCTGTGCTTATTCTGTGTTTTTGTGAGAAATCATATTTATTTTGTCCACCAAAGCTGTACTTTCACTTTAACTGAGCATTAGCAGAGCAGCAAAAATAAACCCAGTGCCGAAACGACCGCGGCACTTCTGCACTGCTCCTGCTCCGCGCTGCTGCGCAGCCTCTGCGTGCGGTGTGATGCTCTCATTTGTTAACATGGGCGCCGAGAAAAATACGCTCTGCTGAGTCGTGCAGTGTGAAACCATGGTGCATTGTGGGATTGAATGAGCACTCAACAAAGTTCACTATGGTTTTGTACACCACTACAAATGGCTGTTCCCTCAAATAGTGCCCTATTTAAGGGTATAGGGGGCAATGATGGCGCACACAGTTGAATTATCCACCCACTTCCCTAAAGTGTATCAAACGGGTATAAATTCGTTTTAACTTTCTTATTAAATTTATACATGCTGCTTTTCATGAGAGAGCTCAGGATTTATTTATTTTTTTTTTTACTGGAGCTGCACCAAGTTGCACCAAGTGTCCGAATTCACTCACTCATTTTCATTCACTTCTTCATGTGACTATATTAGTGGACTACATTAGGGATTAGTGAATGAGGGTATAGGGGGCGATTTCGGACACACCCTAGCTCTCTTGTTCTTCTTCTCTATTTGAATTCCAGCAGTGTAGACACTGATAAATGTATTACTGCCCTCCACAGGTCAAAGTTTGAACTAAATTGTCATATTCATACGCTAGTGCAAGTATATAACAGTTAGTTCAAACTTTGACCTGTGGAGGGCAGTAATACACTTAGCAGCATCTACACTGCTGGAATTATAATAGAGAAGAAGAGGAAGAGAGCTAGTTCAAGATGAGCATTTATGGTTAAAACATACAATTAAAAAAAAAAAAAAAAATAGAAAATGAACAATGGTTTATCTAGATACAACCCTTATTTCTCATCTGGGATCGCTGTAAACTGTAATTTTGACCTTTAACCGTTTGGTGCCCATTGAAGTCCACTATATGGAGAAAAATCCTGGAATGTTTTCATCAAAAACCTTAATTTCTTTTCAACTGAAGAAAGACAGACATGAACATCTTTGAGAAAAACCAGAGAAAAACCAACACTAAAAAAAATATTAGGGGACGAATTTGTGGCACATTTCAAGAAACGTAAAGCACAAGAACTTTTGGATTTGGAAAATAGCATTACAGGGGCTGAATCAAAGATAAAACAGTACTCCCTCTCAGATAAAACGTCAAGTGACACCTTGTGGTCTTCGAGAATTAACTCAACTGAAATATAGATATAACAATTTTTGCTATTCAGGACAAGACAGACTTATTTTGAGTCAGGAGATAAAGCAGGAAAACGTCTAGCTAATTATATCAAATATTACCAGATTCCTGGAACCACTAGATCTCCCTAAACTATCAAAAGAACAGAAGCAACTTCTTGACTCTGATATAACTCTAGAGGAAGTGATTGAGGTGATCGGAGGATTGCCTACAGGAAAAGCTCCTGGTCCGGCAGAATTTTTTAAGGTACACATTAAAGACCTTACTCCTTTAATGCTAGAAGTTTTTATAGAGGCATTTCAGAGGGAGGAGTTACCACCAACAATGTCACAAGCTCTAATTAGTCTTAAACTTAAAAACAATAAGGATTCAAGTGATTGTAAAAATTATCGCCCAATATCACTGATTCAACTTGATATAAAAATCTTGTCAAAAATCCTGACTAATCGTTTAACTTAAGTTATATCATCACTTATACATGTGGATCAAGTAGGGTTCATTACAACCGTAGCTCTTCTGATAATATTTGTTGGTTCATTGACATCATGTGGTCAGTAAGGGAGGAACAGACCCCAATTGCAGCCATCTCATTAGATGCAGAGAAGGCTTTTGACATGATGGAGTGGAGGTATCTTTTTAAAATTCTAGAAGTCTATGGGTTTGGAAACACGTTTATTAGGTAGAGGAACACGGCAAGGCTCTACACTCTCCCCGTTGCTGTTTTGTCTTGCTTTGGAACCTTTAACTGCGGCAATTAGAAAAAATGAGGATTTTCCTGGCATTGTAGCAGGAGGACAAACACACAAGCTTATGCTTTATGCAGATGACATTTTACTATTTGTCTCTGATCCTGGTAGGTCTATACCTTGTCTCCTTAGAATAATTGACATTTTTTCTAAATTTTCAGGTTATAGGGTGAATTGGTCTAAATCGGAAGCCCTTGCACTGACTGTATTTTGCCCTGCCTCAGCTTTTCACCCTGGCATGTTCCAATGGTGAAGTCAGGTATTAAGTCAGGGCTCCACTCCATATGTTAATGGCTGGAAAAGTCAATGTAATTAAAATGAGTTGTATGCAAAAATTGAATTATTTATTACAGTCTCTTCCAATACAAATACCGCTTTACTACTTTAACCAGTTTGACAGAATATGTAAGGTTTTTATTTGGAATGGTAAGCGTCCTCAGATGCATTCTAATAAGTTGTATAAGTTTCTCTGTTGAGAAAGGTGGTTTAGGCCTGCCTAATGTTTTATTTTGTTATTATTATTTCAGTCTCAGACACCTGGCTCATTGGTCACTGCCGCCTGAGCGCGCTCCCCCTTAGTATACGATTGAACAATCTGTCTTGCCTTCGATTTCATTATTGCAGAGTCTGTCCATTAAACTGGATAGCGAGGTGAAAAAACATCCTATTATTTCACATTTGCATACAGTTTTGTCAAAGATTTCCCATCTGCGTAGCTCTGACCCTAAACTGTGTATTAATAAAGCCCCCTTTCTATGGAGGGAATGGATTAAGAAAGGTGTTTAACATTTGATGACGAGGTGTGGCATAGAGGTTTAAAAAATGTCAAAACATTTGCATTTAGGGATGCAAAAATATGCCTTATACAGTTTAAGATAGAGGCTTGGGTTAAAAGATACACAGTTTCTTCAATAATAATTAAAAAGCAATTTTATGTTTAGTTTTCTCCCCACCTGCTGTACCGAACCCATACCAAACTGTGAGTTTTGTGTCCCGTTACACCCCTAATATGTTGTGATTATTTTATGATTATTTTAATTCCCTTTCTATGTAAAGCACTTTGAATTGCCATTGTGTGTAAAATGTGCTATATAAATAAACTTGCCTTGCCTAACTCTTTCAGTTCTGTGACTGCCAGTGTGGGCTGGATGTGAGAAACATCAAAGTCTCTCCAGCTCATTCAAACACTCTTCTGATATGATGGTGTTATTGATCAGCTGCACATTTAAACAGTGTTGTATTGTCCTCAACAGACGTGAAGATCTGCGATCACTGGAGGCCAGTAAAGTGACCCAACCAGAAGCTGCTGCAAAGGTTGTGTTTTATATTAGGGGTTTCATTGTGAACACATCGTTTGAGACTCATGTTTCACAAAACATTGAAGGGTTTGGGTCTGATCAAGTTCCTCTAAATCATATTTCAGAGCCTGAAGACACCCAAAGAGGATCATTTCCAGAGTCTCTCAATGAACACAAAGAAGATCGACTCCTCAGACAAGAGAAGAAGTAAGAAATAAAACCTTCATCTGATCTGATCCTCCATAAAGCTTGTGAATCATGATCTGAAAACTCTTTCTCCGTCTCTGAATCCCAGTGGAGATGTGAAGCTCCTGCTACAGTAAAGCTCTGATGCTCACGTTACTGTCTGTGTTTGTCACAATGATCTGCTTTGTTTTCTGGGAGAAACAGTGTGATCTTATAGTAATAGTGTTCAGTTGTAGGTGGTAGTTCACTATTAACTAATCAGTAACTACTGTTTTTTCATTCATCCCAGAGAACTACAAATAACTACTATATACAGGTTCATAATTATCATGAATGATGCATAATGTATAATTAATTCTAAAGTAAAGGTCATGGTAACACACTAGTAATGACTGAAGTATTACCAAATCCTTCAGAAGGAATTACTGATTATTTGGATCAGTATATAAAGTGAATAACATGATAACTCTCTAGTAACTATTGAAGTCATTGGAACAGAAAAAGTGTGACCCATTATTTTGACTTATTTTCTCTTGTTTTCACTCATTAGTGTTAAATATTGATTGAATCAAAAAAGACCTTTAGTCAGACAGATTCATTTTTAAGCTAGTCAACATTTGCTCTGAACTCTTGAGTAACAGTAGTTTCTGATCTATTAGTCTTGTAAGATCTTCTGGATGTGTTTCTGAAGTTTCTCTGGTCAGCTGGATTGACGTCAGTCAGTGTTAATAATGTGTTTCTCATTTAAGGATACTGTGGGCTGGAGAATCAAGGCTCCTGCTGCTTGAATGCAGTTCTTCAGACGCTCTTCATGACGAAGGAGTTCAGGAAACATGTCAACAGGTAAAGAAACTTCTTTCACTTCCTGCAGTGGAAACAACAGCTGATCAATAAACACTCAATGTCTTCTGTAGTTTGGTCAGAGACAGTGTTTCATCTGATGATGACTTCATTAAAGAGCTGAAGAAATTGTTCAGTGAATTGGAAACACAGAAAAATGCAGTTTCAGCAGCTGGGATCATGAAGAGCCTCGGCATTACAGACGGTTGGTCTCTTTATTGATGTTTCCAGCATTCAGTCAATATTCCTGTTGATAAAAGTTATTCAGTATCAGTGTTTGATTATGTGCTTCTCTCCATCAAACCCAAAGTTCATAAACGAGACGCAGCAGAACTTCTGCATTTGATCCTTACAAAGACTCCTGGATCCTCTGAGGTAACTAGTTTCTTCTGGATTATTCTGTCATCTTTTGTCTCTTTCATGAGGAGCATCAATCATCTCACAGCAGTTCAGCTCTGGAAGTGTTTCTCCAGAGAAAGTTCAGACACATTATTGGCTCTTATTTGGTTTGATCTCCTGCTGCTTCATTGTCTGTACAAACTTACTTCACATGGATCCTTGACTATCATCTGTGACACAATTAAAGGTTTATCAGCAGTCTAATGTGACGGAGGCTGAACTTCAGATAATCATTTTAACAATCAAAGCACACATATATCTGTGGATCATCACTAAAGTCTGTTTTCTTCTCATCTTTGTAGCTCTTTAAGGGCACTATGAAGACGACAAGAACATGCAGGTCATGCAGAGACAAACCAGATCAAATCTCTGAGGATTTCCTCTCATTTCTCTCTATTCAAAACTCTCAGGATGTGGTAAGCAGATCTTTGCTCATCTGAGTTGATCTCTATAGAACTGATTTCTCTTCACAGATACCAGCAACAATCATCTAAAGCAACTTTATTCTGCTGTGTCATCCTGAAGTGTTTCTTCTGTTTATCATTGTTTTCTTCACTGCAAATGCAGGAACATGTTTTACAGGCATATGCTGGTGGAAATAAGAGTGTGGATTCAGTGTACTGTGATCGCTGTAGGAGAAAGACAGACATTGATACTGTGAGTTTTTTCTAGTGTATATTAAAACTTCAAGTGTTGAATTATGATTCTCATTTAACACAGAAATGATCACTTTGAAAATGATGAAACAGATCAATTTCATGAGAACGTCAATTAAAAATGGGAATCAAATGCTGAAAGTATCTTGTGAAGAAAAGCTGCACAATTCACTCATAATCTAATATATTATTATTTTCTCAACAGAAAACTGAAATGATCGAGTTTCCAAAACACATGATTGTTGAGTTGAAGAGATCTGAGACGAGCACATATGGGTCGACCTTCAGTAAAAATGAAGCGATCATTCGTCCTCATATCAAGGTACTGAAATAACATGTTAGTTTAATGGTTTAATGCTTTACAGACACACACACATCACAACTGCTTTAGACACACACTGACATCTGTGATTATAGTCTTATTTCTGAATTCATGGTCATTTCAGATTAATTTCATTTCCATTTCTTGCTGAAGTCAAATGCTGTAATTCTGTGTTGCTGTTTTATTAAACTTGATACGAATAAAAGAGAGGCACAGAAGATCTGATTGGTGGATTTCAGGATGAAGAAGAGAAAATAATGTAGTATTGTATATTGTAAAAATATTCTAACATAATCATGAACATAATTACTCTTTCTGTTACAGGTTTCTTTCCACAAGTATGAGCTCTATGCCATAGTAAACTATGATGCCGGACGTTATAATGCAGACATCAAATGTGAAGATGAAATCTGGCGTCGATTTGATGATCTCAATGTATCACAGGTATGAATAAATGCTCAAGCTTTATTGTTGCGAACAGGATCCAGTCGTTAGGATCCATATGCAGTTTAATAAGTAATAGAGAGAAAATGTAGTACAGGAAACAGACAGGGGTTTGGTGCTTCAGTCCAACCAGGCAAACAAATACAATCCACAACACAATAGTTGAAATCAACAGACAATCAGATCCAAATACTCTCAAACAGGGTAAACAGGCAATAGATTGAAAATGTAAACAGATTTGCAGACACGCTAACAAGACTTCCATAGAATTTGTGAACATGAGACTAACTGAGGAGTCTGGGCAGAGGATTATGGGAAGTGCAGTTCTTCAGAAAACAGACTAAAACTCAGCAGATGAAGTGTCATTGAAATATTAATGTATGTGAGATTTCATAAGTGTGTTTATATAATTACTCACATCTCATGTTACTTTTTGCCTCAAAGAGTGATGTGAACAGCGTCTTCATAAACGAGAGCTCCACACTCAGGTATCAGTGTGATTTTCTGATCAGCAGCTTCTTTGTTCATGACAGATATTATTGTTTTAGTGAGTTCATATCTGAACAGATCTTAAAGTGTGTGTTTCTTCACAGGAGTTCAGATCCCTGTTTACTCGTGTACAAACACAGAGAGCAAAGTGAGTATCACAGTATTTCATTACTGCAGTGAGAGAAAGATCTTCTGTCAGAAACTCAATCACACTGTCACGACTGGACAGATGAAGTTACTGTGTAAATGTGGGAAACACAGTGAACTAAAACAAGCACTACATGTGACACATTTGTCTTTGTGGAAATGACATTTATTTTCCTAAAGAATGACTAGTAACATCAGACAGTTCAGTGTTTGTCCTCTTACAGTTACAGTGTTTCATTATGAGAGCAGAATTAATCACAGTTTGTTTTCTGTCTTAAAGCAGCTGGAGACACTGGAGAAGATCACAGGTAATGAATCTGATTCTGTCAAATATGTACATTATTCTGCTGGATTCTGTGGTTTGTGTCAATAGAACTGAATTAAATCTGTTAAAATACGATTCTTTTCAACAGATTTAAGCAGCACAGCACTGGTGTGAAAGTTCAGAGTAGTATACATGTGTTGTGATCATTGCTCATTAATTACAGATTTTCAGCTATAAATATTGAGAATGTTTTTCATGTCAGGATGAGAATCTTTAAATAGCCTTTATAAAGGTGACACACATCAACTCTTTCAGTTCTGTGACTGCCAGTGTGGGCTGGATGTGAGAAACATCAAAGTCTCTCCAGCTCATTCAAACACTCTTCTGATATGATGGTGTTATTGATGAGCTGCACATTTAAACAGTGTTGTATTGTCCTCAACAGACGTGAAGGTCTGCGATCACTGGAGGCCAGTAAAGTGACCCCACCAGAAGCTGCTGCAAAGGTTGTGTTTTATATTAGGGGTTTCATTGTGAACACATCGTTTGAGACTCATGTGCTTGTTTCATGACTGATAATCAGTGTTTGACATTCTAGTATTTTATTACTATATATTTTAATATATAAATATATTACAGAGCCTGAAGACACAGGATCCCAGAGAGGAACAGAGTCTCTCAATGAACACAAAGAAGATCGACTCAACAGACATGAGAAGAAGTAAGAAGTGAACCCTTCATCTGATCTGATCCTCCATAAAGAGCTTGAGGATCATGATTTGAAAGAAAACTCTTTCTCTGAATCCCAGTGGAGATGTGAAGCTCCTGCTACAGTAAATCATTGATGCTCACGTTACTGTCTGTGTTTGTCACAATGATCTGCTTTGTTTTCTGGGAGAAACAGTTTGATCTTCAGTGACTTTGATCACCGCAGTTCAATCAAACTTTAATATTTATATTGTTTTCTGAAGATGGACATTATTAACACACATGGGCTGATAGATGACTTCTTTGCTCACATTTCATCTCACTGCTGTTAAAGCTGATGAATATTGATTGACTTGTGTCCAGATCTACTCATTTTAAGCTAGTCAACATTTGTTTCTGATCTCGATGGACACTCAATGGCTCTGTATGTTGTAAGATCTTCTGGATGTGTTTCTGAAGTTTCTCTGGTCAGCTGGATTGAGGTCAGTCAGTGTTAATAATGTGTTTCTCATTTAAGGATACTGTGGGCTGGAGAATCAAGGCTCCTGCTATTTGAATGTAGTTCTTCAGACGCTCTTCATGACGAAGGAGTTCAGGAAACATGTCAACAGGTAAAGAAACGTCTTTCACTTCCTGCAGTGGAAACAACAGCTGATCAATAAACACTCAATGTCTTCTGTAGATTGGACAGAGACGGTGTTTCATCTGATGGAAACTTCATTAGAGAGTTGAATAAGTTGTTCAATAAATTAGAAACACAGAGAAATACAGTTTCAGCAGCTGAGATCAAGAAGAGCCTCGGCATTTCAGACGGTTGGTCTCTTTTATTGATGTTTCCAGCATTCAGTCAATATTCCTGTTGATAAAATGTTATTAAATATGGGGCGGTTTCCCGGACAGTGTTTAATTTATGACAGAAGTAGGCCTTAATCTATAACAGTTAATCATAGTTTAAAAAACCAGTCCTGAACTAAAATAAAGAACATTAATTTAAAACCAACTGTGCTAATTGAAACTAGCATCACACAAGTTGCCTATAAAACATGGAACCCTGACAGCAACATAGTGTCGGGCCACATGTACCAGATGTGGGCCGGATCTGGGCCACACTATGTTGGTGTCTGGGAATGGACAAATAAAGGTTAAAATTGCATAGAACTGAGAAGGAAATGGTCAGAATTTTTGGCACCCTTGGTAAATATGTCCAAATAAAGATAAAATAAATAAATGAAGAAAATGAAAATAAATCTGAACTGTTTATACTTTTGATCTTGCATTAAAAAAAATATCTAACATTTCAACAAGTAAAACTAATGAAAATGAGGGGGAAATTTAAGTAAATGTTTTTCTCTAATACACATTTGCCACAATTATCGGTACTCCTAGAGTACAATCTCTGAAGATTTCTTATATAGGGTGAAATTCTCTAGCCATGGCTTCCTGTTTCACAAAACTAATAATATGAGAGAGCAAAAAGGCCAGTTTCATTTAATCATCCATCACAATGAGTAAAACCAAAGAATGTAGTTCTGATGTGCAGCAAAAGATTGTTACGCTTCACAAATTAGAAAGCAGAAAATTTAAAATAGCACAAACTAGAAAGTAAAAAAAAAAAAATCTATTTCAACTATCAGAGCAATAATTAAGAAGTTCCAGTCAACAGGAAATGTTATGAATTTGTCTGGAAGAGGACATGTCTATATTGTCTTAATACGTAATGAGTGGCCAAAGACTGTTCAAGGATTTTATGTTTATATATACAGTACTGTGCAAAAGTCTTAAGCAGCTCATTATTGGCTGAAGCTGATCACGTGATCAGCACGACGCATGTGTGTGATGCTGACGCAGGAGCCGGCCAATAATGAGTCAGCGTATGAGAATGACACAGAAGAGAAGAGATTGTTGAATGAAGTGGTTATTTTTGTTTTGTTTTTGCGCACAAATATATTCTCATTGCTTCATAACATTAAGGTTGAACCACTGCAGTCACATGACTGTTTTAACAATGTCTTTAGTACCTTTCTGGACATTGAAAATGTTGATTATATTGCTGTCTATGAATGAATCATATACCTCTTGGATTTCATCAAAAATATCTTAATTTGTGTTCTGAAGATGAATGAAGGTTTTACAAATGTAGTATGACATGAGGGTGAGGAATAAATGACACAATTTGGGTGAAATAACCCTTTAAGGCTTTCCGGTATTGTTAGTAACATGCTTGTTGCTTAAGCTTTTCAGGGAGTTCTTGCCCAGAACAGAACCATACCGCCAATAAAACTGTATGCTAATTGTCAATCATCTTTGACGATAGAGGTACTGAGAGAATTTTACTTCAATGAAAGGTTACGTTTTTGTGACTTTTTTTGTGAATTTTATGTTCATGTTTGCCAAGAGTGCTGATAATTCTGACCGACTGCATCTATCCAAGTAATACATGTGTCTGTTTTTAAACACAATGTTAATCTGAAGTTAGAGCTGCCTCCTGGTATGTTTCATTTAAGCCTCAATTTAGTCCTGAAGTAGTTCTGATCTTCCATAGGAAATTAGCTTATTAAACTCAGGACTAGACTAAGTCTAGGACTATTTAAAACCATGACAGTGAAGGCTGATTTCTGTTAATCTGGTTTAAAGGGCCATTTTAGTAGGACTATGCTTAATCTCTGTCCAGGAAACCATCCTTAAATGTGTTTGATTGTGTGCTTCTCTCCATCAAACCCAAGTTCATAAACGAGACGCAGCAGAACTTCTGCGTTTGATCCTTACAAAGACTCCTGGATCCTCTGAGGTAACTAGTTTCTTCTGGATTATTCTGTCATCTTTTGTCTCTTTCATGAGGAGCATCAATCACCTCACAGCAGTTCAGCTCTGGAAGTGTTTCTCCAGAGAAAGTTCAGACACATTATTGGCTCTTATTTGGTTTGATCTCCCTGCTTCATTGTCTGTACAAACTTACTTCACATGGATCCTTGACTATCATTTGTGACACAATTAAAGGTTTATCAGCAGTCTAATCTGACGGAGGCTGAACTTCAGAGAGTGATCATTTTAACAATCAAAGCACACATGTATCTGTGGATCATCACTAAAGTCTGTTTTTTTCTTCTCATCTTTGTAGCTTTTTAAGTGCACTATGAAGACGACAAGAACATGCAGGTCATGCAGAGACAAACCAGAACAAATCTCTGAGGATTTCCTCTCATTGACAATCTCTATTCAAAACTCTCAGGATGTGGTAAGCAGATCTTTGCTCATCTGAATTGATCTCTAAGGACAATTAAATGTACTCATTTAGGCTGTCAAACTATTACAGTAATCACAATTAAATCACTTGTCCTTTAAATGTTGATTAATAATTGAAACACCATGAGCAATGAAAAACAAAACATTTTTTATGTTTGATATTTGTAATAAGACCACATATTTCCTGTCATCGGAGGTCAGCTCAGCTCATCTCCTGGAACTGGAACATGGTCACTACTGGTCCGTTTGTGGTGCTGCTTTCTGTGACACACTAGTGTGTGACACATGTGACACAGCAGAGCTCAGTTGTGGTCCAGTTTCACGTGCAGTCTGTGGAAACATGTCAACATCAGTCCCTGTCTTTCATGACAGAGTGGACTGCATGTTGCTTGGCTGCTTTTTTGCCTTGGGTCTCTTTGGAACAGGTGCTTGGAAATTTTCATTGTCACATCTATAAAAGAAAAGAAATGATGAGCCATAGGATGGACAAATATCTATTGATTGGCCGTAGGCCGCGGGTATCTGTTGATGGGCCATATAGACCGCACGTATTTAGTCTTTAGCCTGTATTCACAAACATCTGTATATTAGGCATAAGTCTGTGTTGTAGCATGATCAGCAGTGCATTAGTCTAAGCCAAACTTAACATTTATATATAAAAATACAGGTGCATCTCAATAAATTAGAATGTTGTGGAAACGTTAATTTATTTCAGTAATTTATCTCAAATTGTGGAACTCGTGTATTAAATAAATTCAATGCACACAGACTGAAGTACTTTAAGTCTTTGGTTCTTTTAATTGTGATGATTTTGGCTCACATTTAACAAAAACCCACTAATTCACTATCTCAATAAATTAGAATACTTCATAAGATCAATAAAAAAAGGATATTTTAAACAGAAATGTCAGGCTTCTGGAAAGTATGTTCATTTCTATGCACTCAATACTTGGTTGGGGCTCCTGAATTACTGCATCAATGTGGCGTGGATGGAGGCGATCAGCCTGTGGCACTGCTCAGGTGTAATGAAGCCCAGGTTTCTTTGCAGAAGAGCTGAAGGCCACTATCATTGTTGGGTCTGGTGTCTCTCATCTTCCTCTTGACAATACCCCATACATTCTCTGTGAGGTTCAGGTCAGGTGAGTTTGATGGCCAATCAAGCACAGTAACACCATGTTCATTGAACCAGCTTTTGGTACCTTTGGCAGTGAGCAGGTGCCAAATCCTGCTGGAAAATGAAACCACCATCTTCATATAGCTTGTCAGCAGAAGGAAGCATGAAGTGCTCTAAAATGCCCTGGTATACGGCTGCGTTGACTGTGGACCTCAGAAAACACAGTGGACCAACACCAGCAGATGACATGAAGCTCAAATCATCACTGACTGAGGAAACTTCACACTGGACCTCAAGCAACATGGTTTCTGTGCTGTGTGAGTAAACCTCACTCCTCTAATCTCAAGACATGCTCTAGCGACTGATGCTAGGGGTTGCAGCCTTTAGCCTCCTCGTTAGAGTGTCTGACTCCCACGGCGGAGACACGGGTTTGAGGCCCGCGCAGAGCGGGGCAAGTAGGACCTGGGTGAGGGGTTATATCTCCATCTCCAGTTCCTCCAGACTCTGGGACCTTAATTTCCAAATGAAATGCAAAATTTACTTTCATCTGAAAGGAGGACTTTGGACCACTGAACAACAGTCCAGTTCTTCTTCTCCTTAGCCCAGGTAAGGCGCTTCTGACATTGTCTTTGGTTCAGAAGTGGTTTGGTACGTGGAGACAGTTGTAGCCCATTTCCTGAAGACGTCTGTTTGTGGTGGGCTCTTGATGCTCTGACTCCAGCTTCAGTCACTCCTTTTGAAGCTCTCCTAAGTTCTTAAATTGGCTTCGACTGACAATCTTCTCAAGCCTGCGGTCATTCCAATGACGTGAAGCACCTCATTCTCTAGCATTCGTCAGCACAGTAGTTTAACAGCAAAACTCTCACTATCTGGCCACTATTACACATGTAATACAGGAGTGGATGTCTGTTAATCACAGCTGACATACAACAAAATGCTTCATGAAAAATAAAGCGCAGTTGATGAACGAACGACAAGGAAGCAAAAAAAATGAACATACAGTACACAAGCGTAAATACAAAGTGTTCGTTGTTATTCGCAGACAGCACAGCAGCTCCAGACAATCAAAGCCCAGTGTACTCACATGGTAAGCGGGATCAAAACAGTTTTCAGGCCTTCCCACTTAGCTCTCTCCAGCGCTGGAAAGCTTTTCTAATATAACCAGCTTAAATCTAATATAAGCGTGTCATGATCACAAATTGGAGTGCCCAAGTTTAGCCACCAGAGGGCACTCCAACATGAACTTTTGTCACTTGTCTGAACTACAATTCCCATACTCACTCCTGGACTCATTATCCCATGTCATTGCACTCAGCTGTTTTGTGTTTGTTCATCAGTGTTTGTCTATTTAGTCTCAGTTGTTTCTGTCCTTGGTGGTGGTTTGTTGTATTATGTTATGTGCACCTTTTGTACTCCTGGCTTTTGTTTTGTGGACTGTTCATTGGATTTTGACCCTTGCCTGTTTCTGGACTACGACTTTGGATTACCCAATAAATGCTGCAACTGGATCCTAACGTCTTGTTCTTGTGTGCCCGTGACAAAGCGCTTAGCCAGGCATAAACCTTCATTCCTGTGATATTCTTTTGAGCTGTTTTGTATTGTGTCCCATTTCTCATTCAGCAGTTGTTTTTTTTTTTCTTATTTTCAAATTTCCCTCTTGCTCTTTCTCTCCTTGACTGTCATACGCCCCTAATGCTGATTGGTTAGATGTTTGTTGTTGTACTCTTCCGACTAACTTCCAAACAGTCCATGCTGTTCTAGTCTTCTACGAACGGTTCAATCAGATCCTCCAAGCAGGTGCGCAAGCTGGACACATGAGTAACCACATACAACAGAGTACTCAATCATCTATAGTGGTCTGTATTTCAAACGACATCCTGGTCCTTTAGATGTTCTGTCCCTCACAAAAAGCCTGTCAGCCACTGAGCCACTTCACTCAGGTTGGCAAAGACAACATTACTGATGCTGCTGTTCGTCAAGGCAACAAACTCATTTAATCTGTCCAAAAATGACTTCTGAGTCATGCCTTGTTAACACTGCATGCGTCTGCGGTGCGTTATGGCTCCGAAGAGGTTTTGTTCTGTCCTCTACGCGATGTCAACTCACACCAGAAGCATTCGCGAGAGCACTAGATTTGCCTGTCCGACATTGTTTTCCTTGATTTTTAATGGCACAATGTTTATATTATATATTGTATTTATTTTGCTGTAGCATACAGACGAAGTTAATACACTTAAAAGTCCAGTTAGATGACAAGGGCAAAAAAAAAGTTTTTCAACTTCGAATCTCGTCATCAATTTTTGGCCTCCTAGTGATGTTAAATATAGGCAGAAGTCTTCACAGGATGATTATTTTTTTATTACTCTATTTTGTATTTGAGCTGCGCGGCTTGGACACGGCATTTGTCAAAAATAGACTTGGTGCCTATCTTTAGCGAAGCACTTCTGGGACGCTTCTGAGACGCGCCACACTGCGCCTGGTGTGAACACAAGCATTGACTAGAGTGGCCGCAGATCAGCTCCAGTAGCTGCGTCGCAGCCGTTGCACGCTACAGATGCGTACAGTGTAAATGAGGAGTAAGAGGAAATCTGTAGAGTATGAACTGTCCTCAACTTGCTGCGTGAGCATCATAAATTCTTCACACAAAGTATACAAATCATACAACCCTATTAACAACAAATCAAAAAACAAAACAAAAAAGTAAAATAAAAAAAAAAATAAATATAAATAAACATACAAAAAATATTTAAATGTAAATTACATTATATAAAGTTGTCTAAAAATGTACTTTTTAACATCCAGGCAAAAGGTCACAGAGCATACGGTACAACTTATATTATTATAGGAAAGAACCAATATTATAAGATGCACACAATGTTATCAATTTTAAGGCTTTAATATTTCTGGAGGTAGATATTGTGTCCAAGTAATACATCAAATCTTTACAAAATATAATAAATAGGGGCTTTACAGACAACAATTTGCACTAATGTATAAAATAGCTAGTAAAATAATTTATTTGAAAATATTTGTCCTTTAGATTCTTATCAACATGATAAAAACCAAACAAACATTAAGAAAAGCATGTATATTTTTTTTCCAATCGGCAGCATGACATTTACCCTCTTCACAGTCACCCCAGTTTAATATATTTATAAAAGAGCTAAAAGAGCTAACCCTATGAACATGTAAAGCAGAAAATTACTTGATTTGTTTTAATCAATATGAACTATTACCAATTTGAATTAATCCTCTACAGTGTTTTTGTAGTTAATTTAATTTTCTTTTATGTTTGTTTTGTTTTGTTTTGTTGTGACATTATGTATTACAATTTGTTATTTCTCAGTCTGTGAAACTATATAATTTCAGTTATGTTGGCCTGTTATGTTATTGTTCATATGCAAAATAAATAAATAAAAAAATCTAAAAAAAAAAAAAAAAAAAAAAACCTCTTCACTTACTATATGATGTTTTATTAACAAAATTCGGGAGGAGCAACGTTCAAATAATCTGACTAATCATCAGGTCATCTGGGCCAGCTGTCAGCAATCAGTAATCAACATATCTACCCAATCAGCACGAGTGAAAGCATATATAAGACACGGTCGACTCACCCATATTCCTCGACAGTTTGACAGCATCCCTCCACCACCCCGTCTCCTCACACCTGCACTGGTTACTTTCCAGAATACTAACCAGAATGGGGGAGTAATCTGGGTTCGGGCCAAAATACCGAGCTCGGAGCCCTCTCCTCGGACAGCACACCAAATACGCATACTACGCATACATTTTTCTATCTGATTATTTGTAAGTGTGAACTCGTGAAATGAACACGCTCCATAGTGTAGTCCCACCTCATTGATTGACACTGATTGACAGGTTTCAGTGTAAGGTATCGGAATTAAAATGATAAAGGAATTGCAATTGCATTTGAGTTTTGGCAGGCTACATATGCAATGCAAAGAAAACAAAAAAGCAGATGTGGTAATTGAGATTGCTACTTAAATATGGGTCATAACTCGAAAGACATGGAAAATACAGTTGCAAGTGGACTTTGCTTTTCCATTTGAAATTTGGCAGTCACTCTGCGTTCTCGACAGCAAAAACGCAAAAGGTAATGCAAGATTTGCAGTTGAGTTTGGATTATGTCATGGCTTATACGTCCACATATGTAAAACACAATTGTAAATACAATTGCAATTCCTTTTGAAAATTGTCTGGAATATCCTTCCATACAATATTTCCCGTAAGCTGACAAAAGCAAGCCAAAACTAGGCAAAATATATAGAATTTTATATTATCAGAAAAAGATTTATATAACACTAATCAACTTACCCCAAACTTATATCCTAATCAGTGGTCAATTCACTGTTCGAAATGCAACCGTTTATCATCTCAATCTTCTTCAGAGGAAAAGGTTAATTCTTCCTCGCTGTCCAGAATCATCTGAAGGGCCTCTTTACCGGAGTAGCATGCCATCCTCAAAACGCGGCGAACGTTCAGTGAATCTGATGTTTTTGTGGCATTGACTGAGGGGCGCGTGCGATGCATACAAACTATGTGAGCAGCGTGGGGGTGTGGCAGTCTCAGCTCATTACAGATAATGAATTGAGAAGGAAAAGGAAGGAAGGAAGGAGAAGGAAAGAAGGAGAGGAGTAGAAAGGATGCAGGTTAGCAGTATTGCCCTGCCTTCTAGGTGTGATAGTGGACCGTTGCTGAGAGACAACAGGAAAGCATTGAAAGCACATGCTGAGTATGAAGAAAAAGAAGAAGTGGGAAAGAAAAGGAAAAAAGAAGATACTTTGGTGCCTTACCAGTGTTCTTGCTCTTTGGAGTCGCGCAGGTAGAGTGGGGCTGAACGCTGATGGAAGTGTCAGCGTTTTCAAATTCAAACAGTGCGGACACACTAAATAAATATGCTACATTTCAACTCATCAGTGAAAACAGTGGTGCTGCCTTTGTAAAAGCTATAGCCCATGAATGGCTCAAATGAAACTAAGGCTGTACTCACTAGGCACTCTGAACCGTGCCCGCAAACAATAAACTAAGCAACTGAACTGAAACAGATATTAAGCAAAACACTTATGCGCTCTCGCCGTCTCCACTAGTTGCCTCTCCTGTTCCTGGCTGCTAAGGCTACATTGCCACTGGACAGACCGTTTCCGCCCTGCATGCCATGGCCATCCTGCAGGTCCATCAAGCAAAAGCTCTCAAAGAGCTGCTCAAGGGTAGTTCTGAGCTGAGCTGGTTGTTGCAGGAACTGTACATGGAAACTGACCCTGTGCTCTGGACGATGAAAATCATGGCACAGGCCCTTGGCCCCAGGTCTGGTTGGACCTGTCTGACGTGAAGGACCATAAAATTTGCTTGATCGACAGCCTCATCTCCTGGCCAGCCTCTTAGGTGATACAGTCAAGCAGTTCTCGGCAGTCCAGAAGCAGACTGAGACCAAAAAAAGCACATCCTGCCTCTGCCACTACAGGCTGGCCCATCAGCCTATCCACAGAGGGCATCCCCCTGCAGAGTCTACACCAGCTCCGGGACGACCAGAGTCATCCCGTCCAACCAGTCAAGCGCCCCGCAGGAAGACAATGCAGCCCATCCAGACCACTAAACCCTCGAAGCGTGTATTGAAGTGGCCCTGTGACGGGTGTCCCAGACATAGAGGGAGCTGCTCTGAACCAGGAGATGAACACACCACTCCTTCCCCCGGAGGAGGGCCGTGTGGAGAATCTTCAGTTTCATTTTATTTTTGTTCTGCCACTGGTCCCAGTCCCACTTTCTGAATAAAAGAGCAGTTTCCTCAACCTCTAGGCCGCGGTTGGTGTGTGATAACAATGAGTGAAGCTCTGCTTCCTTACTCTCAGCCAACTCTCAAATCACCACGGACAGGGAGTTTGCATTTTGAGGACACGCTGCTTCCTCATGCCTTCTTATCCAGTCCCTCACGGGACCCACAGAGCCAGGTAAGTGTCACACCACAGTCACTGTGGCTCATTCCAACAGTCATTCAGCTACACGATTCAATTCACCAGGCATCCCCCAGGTTCTGCAGCTTCCTGTTTACCAGAGTAGCAAGCAAAGGTGTCCCTGTCCAGCGTGTGAAATTCCTGTCTTACTGGCGAAGGACGCAATAGAGCCTGTCCCTCCAGTCAAGATGAATTAAGGGTTTTACAGCCCATACCTCATCGTACCCAAGAAAGGTGTGGGGTTACAGCCAATCTTTAATCAATCCCTTCACAATCTCCCATTCAGGATGTTCATGCAGAAACGCATCCTCATGAGCATATTACATTTACATTTATGCATTTGGCAGACGCTTTATCCAAAGCGACTTACATTGCATTATACTATACATTTGTATCTGAGTATGTGCAATCCCTGGGATCGAACCCATGACCTTGGCATTGCTAGTGCCACGCTCTAACCACTGAGCTACAGGATTGATTGCCCCCAGGATTGATTTGCAACAATCAACTTGAAGGATGCATACTTTCATGTCTCGATCTTACCTCGACACAGGCCGTTCCTACATTTTGCTTTTGGGGGTAAAGCATATCAGTAAAAGGTTTTCCCCATTGGGCTGTCCCTGTCTCCCCCTGTCTGACTACTAGCTCATTTTAGCACACTCTCAGGGTCAATTATGCAAACACAGGGATCTGGTGCTCAGGCATTTCAGCCATCTGGGGCTTTAGGTCAACTGGGAAAAGAGTAAGCTCTCCCCCACGCAGAGCATCTCTTTTCTCGTTATGGAGTTGGTCTTGGTCAGTATGACAGCTTTTCAACAAATGTGCACAGTTGGTTCTGAACTTCCTGAATACATTCAGGTAGAAGACAGCAGTTTCATTGATACAATTTCAGAGGCTTCTGGGGCATATTCACAGCTGCCATAATGCCGCTCGGATTGATGCACATGAGACTGCTTCATCACTGACTACATGGCCAAGTCCCAAGATGGGCATGGCGCTATGGCATGTGGCTGTCACACCGAGCTGTCGGCAAACATTCAGCACTTGGTTAGACCATGCATTTATACGGGCCAAAGTGTCCTTAGAACAAGTGTCATTTCATGGCTGTGTGTACACTTGGCATTAACATGCGACCTGTATCTGGATGTTGTCCACATACGCATTGAAAAGACAAGTGCAAACGCGTTTGTGAATAGAATGTTATCCGATCAACGTGTCCTGGTTTGGAGGTAGTCGAGGACGCATTGTGATCGGAACTCAGTGTAATGTAAATGTGATCCAGCCATCATTTCTACATTCAGAGGGCGACGTCATTTAAATCCCCGCCCAGTCTCTCTGTGTGGCTGTCAGAAAATAATGGACAGATGCAGTTTTGACAAGAAACTAAACTTCTTTGAACTTTACAATAAACGTCTATCTTTAAAACAGTTTATTTAGACTTAAATGTAACCTTGTGTGTCATTTTTTATTTTAATTGTGCAACATTATCTAAACGTGTATGTTTTTATTGTTTCAGTTTATTTCCAATATTGAACGCTTAACTTGATAACTTTAAACCTGGATGATGTGACTTGTTTAACATGATCAACCCAGTTATTTTTCAACTCTGGAATTATTTTTTCATTTTAAAAAATAATTTGATCTAAGACTGGAGATTGCATCGGAAAGTAGCCTAAATGAGTGAAAGCCATTGTTTAATTTGCATCGTCTTTACGTCTTTATATGGTGTCATATAGCCTACACTTGTTTAGTTCTAATTATGCTCTTTAATGTAATGTGCGTTCTATTATTTCTTTAATACAAAGTGTTCGGATTCTGCCATTACATTACACAAACAATACAAATGCTTGCGCAGTCCTATCAATCATAAAATCCATCGAAAAAATATTTTTTTTCACCATACAAGATTAATGTTGGGAAACTTAAATTGGTAGATTAAGCTCTCTATTTGTGATCGATTGTACTTTTGTGGAATAAATCACAAAAAATCTGTGCTGTTTGCACTGCATTGATAGAGGCTAAAGTGAAAGTTTTTTTTATATGAGGCTGTTTGAAGTGTCTGCCTTTCAAACGCGCCAAATTTAAATATTGTGCGGGAAGCAGAAATCCGATCAGTTATCCAGATACAGAGGCCACTTAATGTGATCAAATATAAACACGCTGTGTCCTAATTAGCTAATGATCTGATCTGCTTGATAGGATCACGGTGATCGCATATTAATGTCAAGTGTAAACGCAACCCATGTTGTTGTTACAACAGATGCCTCCAGAATGGGTTGGGGCGCTGTGTACAACGGGCATGCAGCTTCGGGCTCATGGATGGGACATCGACTGTACTGGCAAACAAATTGACTGGAGTTGCTGGCAGTGCTGTTCGCCCTGCACCAGTTTCGACCATTGCTTCAGGGCATGTACGTGTTGGTCTGCATGGACAACACTGTGCCTGTTGCGTAGATGCTCATGTCGCATGTCACAGCTTGCGGACACACTCACATCACGTCACAACTTATGTAATGTCGAACATGACTGACTCAATGGGAACGTCTAGGTTACTAATGTAACCCCTATTCCCTGATGGAGGAAACTGAGATGTTACCTCCCTCCTGCCACAGCTCAGAACCACAGTTGAATGTGGGGTCCTGTCTCGACTCCTTAGCAAAACATGAATGAAGTGAGTAATGCCGGTCATATTTATACCTGTATGTCTGGGTAGGTGTGACTCAGCATACAAATCTCACTGGCTCGTTTAGTTACCACTTGAAGGTGATTGGGCTCTCAGGTGAGAACCCAATATGTCAGTATCAATGTAATGTCTCCGTTCCCTCCTTCAGGGAATGGGAGTTACATTTGTAACCTACATGTTATCTTTAAATTTTATTAATACTATTTTTGAGAGTTTTTTGACATTACATTACATGCATTAGATAGTTGTTGCAAAGTATGTTGTTAAGGGAAGAAAGAAGCGGGAACCTGCGAACATTCAATAACTGTAATAAATGAATAAACAAGTATCAACGATCATTGGCAATCACGTCAGCAGCTCTTGGCCTCGTCCTGCTTGCCACAATAGTCTACAAAAAAAAAAGTTGCTTTTTTTTGCTTATTGAACAAACCCTATTTATTACCCTATTTACATGCAAGCACAGTAAAAGCAGAAATGTAAGATCATGCAGGAAAAAACTGCATTCTGCTGAATATTAAAGTTCACTTTGGTGAACTCTGACCTGTGAATTTGTGAGGACAAGGCTTTAGACTGCTTTTTAAATGACTGTCGTTTCCCTATTTAAGCTGTTTGATACTGATTTTCTTTGCACATTTTACACATCTGCTTCACTAAATAACAACTTGAGACCTCATTATTGTTTCCATATTCTGTAGAGTGATCCTCTTTGGTCCATATAACACTGTTTTCATGAAGCTTATAGTGAATTTTATATTATTTATCTGTTGCTTAGTATTGATGTATTGGAAATGATTCCTCCACACAGACATCAGGCCAAACTGACCAGGAGCATTTTGATTTTTCCATCTCATTCCAAATGTTTTTTCCATTTACCATTCTTTTCTGCTTTAAAAATTTAGGAAGGTCTTTTAAAGGAATGCATTAATGAAATACGTGGAGAGTATCAGCCGTACGGTGTTCACTGTGGAAAAATGACAGTCGTGGAAACTGTAAGTATCTTTTATGGTGTTCATTAGATCTTCAAGTCAGATCAAGTGTGGAATTATGATCCTCATTTAACAGAGAAATTACCACTTTGAAAACAATTCAAAACAACCCCGAAATGTGCAAAATCACGTAGTTGTTTACTGTGAAGAAAAGCCGCACAATTCATTCGTGCTGCACTTATTTATTATTATTGTTTCCACAGAAAAGGGGAATGAAGCTTCCAAAACACATGATTGTTGAATTGAAGAGATCTGACCAGGAAGCAATCTTTCGTCCTCACATCAAGGTACTGAAATAATATGCTAGTTTAATTGTTTAATGCTTAACAGACACACACATCACAACCGCATATACAAGATGTGAACATAATGATTACAATATATAGAAAATTTAGCATTGGTGCTGTTGTATTTTTTACTTCCTTCGATTAATAACCAACTATGTAAATAACACATCCACAATAAAGCCTGATCAGTAAACAGCCCTTACATGCAAAATGTCTGGGCTAGATGAAAAAAATAGTTGATCAGTAATTCCTAAGGAAGGTCCGGACACACTCAGTTTGGATTCAAAATTGCTCTTGGAGCTCGTAAGGAATTAATATATATATATTCAGGTTTCAGATAAAAGGTTTATATAAAATTATTCACTCTGAGACTTGTTTCAAAAGAGTTTACAAATGACCAATTATACTGGTATCTTTTAATGAAAAAGTTCAGAATAAAAAATCTTCACATAAACAGGGAGTTCAATCTACAAAGCAAGCAATACATATTGGGTGCAACAGGTGCAACACGTAGCATAGCAAAAGCGAATAACCTTTAAATCTACTAAACTGATAACTCTTTTAACAAAGACCTGGCTCCAAAACCACAACAGGAAAACACTTGTTCACTCAGTCAGTCACAGGAGAATTTGCAGGCGCTGCATTGGTAGACAGTGTTAAAATTTCTCCTGTGATCTGAGCTAAATCATCATGATAAGTATTCAAAGCAAAAGATTTTTTAATCAACAAGATCAATTTCACATTAATTCTCTGTTGTTGTCTAAGCATCTGAATTATCTCCTTGGCGGTAGAGTTGATATGTTGTTGTCCAAGGGCTCTCCGTTTGCGTCTTCTTCTTCTCCATGTTCTTGAAGAGTTTGGCCTGTTGTTGTTGGATTCCTTGTTAAATCAAAGCATTCATATAATTTCTAAATTCAGTTGGTCTGTTTGGAGGTCTGTCAGCAGAACACACTTTATTCGGATTTGGGCTATCAGGATTTTGATCCAGATAGGCCGAATATGAAACAGTGCATGTTGATTGCATCAGAGTTTGCATCATCTTAAGTCCTCGCAGGAGTTAGAGTCATCTCTTCACAGGTTATGGGGCATCTGAAGTCTTCATAAGAGGCTGGATCCAAACTGGAGCTGACGTAGTCTCTAGTTATCTCAGGATGGGCATAGCTGCTGTTCATAACATTAAGCAAAGATAATCTTGTGCATTTTACTTGATATAACTGGAGTTTATGAGGTTATGAGATGCATTATGTGGATATGTCTGTAATCTAGATTTAAACTGGGTGAGTGAGTCTGAGCCCCGAACATTATCAGGAAGGCTATTCCAGAGTTTCTATTCCATGTTTTCTTATAATATTGCCGAGTGGCAGCATGTATATTGAAAATAGCAGAGGGCCTAACACTGATCTTTGCGGCACTACGTAATTTACTATCGTTATCTTAGATTTTTCCCCGTTTATATATACAAAATTGTGACGGTCTGATAGGTACGACCTAAACCACTGTAATGCCTGTCCCTGAATACCAGTGTAATTTTGTAGTTGATCTAGGAGTATTTTATGATCTATAGTGTCAAACGCAGCACTGAGATCAAGTAACACTAGTATTGAGACACAGCCCTGATCAGAAGCTAGAAGTAAGTCGTTTGTAATTTAACGAGCGCAGTTTCTGTGTTATGATGAGATCTGACTCCTGACTGAAATTTTTCATAGACTTTTTTTTTTTTTGCAGTAAGTAGCACAATTGAGCGGACTCATCTTTGTGTGTGTTTTTTTAAAAACATTTAGAAGATCTAGTTGTGGCTTCTTAATGAGAGGCTTAATAACTGCCATCTTGAAAAAGGTGTACAGAAGATCTGATTGGTGGGATTTAGGATGAAGAAGAGAAAATAATTTAGTAATGTAAATAATGTAAAAATATAACTAACATAATGAACAGAACTCCTCTTGTGGTTACAGGTTTTTTCCACAAGTATGAGCTCTATGCCATAGTAAACTATGATTGTGGACGTTATAATGCAGACATTAAATGTGAAGATGAAATCTGGCGTCGATTTGATGACCACAGTGTACCAGAGGTATATATACATATAAAGTATTAGTGTATGAGATTTCACAAGTGTGTTTATATAATCACATCTCATGTTATTTTTTGCCTCAAAGAGTCCTCTGAACAGCGTCTTCATAAACGAGAGCCCACTCAGGTATCAGTGTGATTTTCTGATCAGCAGCTTCTTTGACTTTGTTCATGACAGATATTATTGTTTTAGTGAGCTCATATCTGAAGAGATCTTAAAGTGTGTGTTTCTTCACAGGAGTTCAGATCCCTGTTTACTCGTGTACAGACACAGAGAGCAAAGTGAGTATCACAGTATTTCATTACTGCAGTGAGAGAAAGATCTTCTGTCAAACTCAATCACACTGTCACGACTGGACAGATGAAGTTACTGTGTAAATGTGGGAAATACAGTGAACTAAAACAAGCTCTACATGTGACACAGACAGCATTTGTAGCAAGGGACAGACAGCAGTCCTGCATAGCCACACCTCCCGTCACTCATGCAGGAACTCATCTCATTCAATCCAGTTGAAGCATTTATTGTGTTATTTGCCAGCTAAACATTCATTCATTGTTTCCCATTAATTATGAAGAGTCTGGCAGCCTGCTATAGTCTAATCTGTGCTGCCAGAGTTTCATAATGAACTGAATATATTTTAAAAATTCTCATGATTACATAAAATGTTTCTAACATTGTTCGCACAAATTAAAATTGAAAGCATAATAAGGCTTTGTGTGCCCTTATAAAATCACATCAGACTGCATAGACCTGTCACGGATGTTCTGAGACTTAGGGTAAGATCTAGTGATGGGACGGCTGATACCGGGGCTCCGATGCTCCGACGCAGTTTTCAAAGCACTATTGTATCACACACTGTACCGATGCTTGTATCAAATTGACAATATCACGTGATTGATGACGTTTGAAGCTTCGAACGTCATGCAGTATCGGAAAGTCGAGACGGCTGGTTTGAAAAAAATTGGCGTTTCAGCTGATGCATTTAGGAAAATGCATTTAATCATGTTTTATGATATCGGTTTTATGATAGGTCTAAGAGACCCTGAACAGAATATAAGGGTTAACCAGCTCATCCAAAGTATTTCAACTAGCCTACTCATGTCAGTTATGATCACATCATTGTATATTTTATATTATTGATCAGTAGCCTATATGAATCCGTTGCAGGCTACACATGACACGAGTGGTGGTCTCATAGTCACGAATTAATTTAGACAACATTAGATCAGATTAGATAGAACTGATTCAAGACAAGAGTGATTCCGTATGTCACGGACTTCCGAAGCTATGTGGTGGAGAAAACAAGTCTGACCACCAGATGTCGCTAATGCGCACTGTGTTAAAAGCTTCGAGTAATGAACTGTTTTTCGGCACATTTTGATGAAAGCCTCAAATGCTTCAGAAAGCCTCGGTTTCCCATCACTACTGAAAACATACCTTTGAATGGACGACTTTTACAATCTCCAGGTCCTGCATCCATCTGTAAAAAAAAAAACCTGGGCCTGCTGCAGTGACTGAAGTTACTGTATAACACAGCAGGTAGACGGCA
>JAOTNS010001056.1:0-121685 GCA_028476615.1 Culter alburnus | reverse complement strand
TGTGAGTTGGTTTAGTACAACAGTTCGAGGACTACGAGCGTGGAAATAACTAAGAACAACAAGGGGAGGTCTTGAAAACCTCTTTGTGCAGCAACTACTTCCTTCCGCCACGGATTCAAAATGCAATTTTGACAGTTGGACCAAGCCTCGTTACTAATTCTAAAATGTCACTTCAGAACTAGTAACGAAGGAACGTTTCAAAACTCAAGTTGTCAGTTGAACCAAGCCTCCGTTGTAACGCGAAATGTCACTTTAGAATAGTAACGAAGGAACGTTGAGTCGCTCGTTGAAACGCATTGAATTTTCTGCAGTATTAGAGAGAGAGAGAGAGAGAGAGCGCGCGCGCGAGAGAGAGTAGGCTATTACCTGTGTTGGTAATTGCATTACACATTCATCAAGTCGATATCCATAATATTACATCCTTTATACAAGTCCGTTTGAATGTCCGCTGAGGTAAGCGATCTTGTATTCTTTTTTCAGCTTTGGGAATTTCCATCCATTACACCACAGCGCTAAAAAACTTCCTTTTGCAAAGTTCCTTTCAATTTAAAAGTCTCTTGTGACTCACTGACTATTCCCTGTAAAGGTTGCCGCCATCTAATGGCGTATTAATGTATGTCACTCAATCCATATTACTTAATGGAATATTTTAATAAAATATATTTATTGAACAACATATAAGCACAAGGTCAGCTCAGTCAAACATGAAGCACTAGTTATTAAAAAAAAAATATAGGTCACCATTTACGCTTGTATGTGGTGTCAAATTTAACAATAATGAACGAATGAAAGGATTTTAAAGAGCTTTGACAAAAACCCTCCTAACTCCATTGGATCCTCAAAACTGTCAATCAACTAATAATCCGCCTCACCTCGTGATGAAGTGCGCACGCAGTTGGACATCTCTGTGCAATGCAAGGTAAATAAAGATCTGATGTTTGAAAAAAAAACTTGTAAAGCGTTTTCTTTACTCAAAAAAATATGTTTATAAAGTTTAATGTTTTACATATTTGAAGCGGAGAAGAGTTGATATGTCCGTCTAGTTGTAGTCAATGTGCTATATAAGGATGTAACGTAACGTTTTATTACAAATTTAATATAGCACAATTCGACTTGCTCTGTAACAAATAATAGATAATAAGGCCAAAGATTGCCGTTCTATGTACTCAAATTGAATTATGTCTCGTGTTAACCACTATAAGAGCCAGCGGCAAATCCCGAGGCACTGGCCGAGATGAAGCTGTTCCGGCGGTCACAGAAGCACTGACGACCGCTGACGCACTCGAGATCGCATCTCCGAAAACGTCAAAAACAAATTGTAAAAATAGGGCTGTGTTATATGAGTCACATATTTCATGCTAAACAACTACATTCTCGCCTAAAAAACTATTAAAACTACAGTTCGGTACAAGAAGTAGATTTGTAAAAAATTACGGTTGATTTGATGGCGCCATGACGGTCACTTCAAGCGGAGTATACAACGGTGAAAAGGCAGTAGGAGTGCTGTATCACTGAAAATTCATGGCTATCAGCCAAATCGATTCGAGAACCAGACAGAACTGGTTATAATATAAATGAACTATAAAAATCAGAAAACGGTTCAGATTTATTAGTGGTAGTTAGTCTATTTTCCACATTTGATTAGACAGATCTATGTAATGAATGGGCAAACAATTGTGCCATTCCAATTATTTGTCACAAAGCTGCAGATGGCAGATTAGATATACAGTGTAAATTATGACAGTATTAAATCACGTTTAATTCAAATTAAGAGTATTCTTGTTTACTCTTATGGGAACCTGATTTATTTAGTTACCCCTCTAATGTTAATTAATGCATTAATTATCAAACATGTATTACCGCGTAGTTAAGGACTGCTGTTTTCATGCATGACTCCCTTAGACTCCTGTCGTATTGTAAGGTATAGTTCACCCAAAAAATGAAAATTTGATGTTTATCTGCTTAACACCAGGCATCCAAGATGTAGGTGGTCTTTGTTTCTTCAGTAAAACACAAATGATGATTTTTAACTGCAAACGTTGCCGTCGTCAGTGGTTATAAGGCAAGTCAGCGGGAACTTGGACTTAAAGAGTAATAAAACTTGCTTAGCAAAATCAAATTAAACCCTGCGGCTCGTGATGACACTTGAGTCCTAAGACACGAAACGATCGGTTTGTGTGAGAACCGAACAGTATTTATATCATTTTTTACATCTAATACACCACTAGTCCAACTGCATTCATCACTTGATTCGTTGTCTGATCGGCTCTGACAGCGGCAGTGATGTCTCGCGCATATACTTCAATAAGAGCGAGACCATCACTGACCATTGTCAGGCGTGATCAGACCAAACGAATCGAGTGATGATGCCGTTACAATACATAGTGGTGTATTAGAGGTAAAAAATTATATAAATATGTTCGGTTCTCCACAAACCGATCGTTTCGTGTCTTAGGACTCATTGTGTCGTCACGAGCCGCAGGGTTTAATTTGGACTTGTCTAAGCAAGTTTTATTTACTGTTATAGTAGAAGTTCCCATCCACTAGCATTATTTGAGTTAAAAATCATAATTTGTGTTCTACTGAAGAAACAAAGACACTACATTCTTGGATGCCCTGGGGGCGGCAGAATAAACATCAAATTTTCATTTTTGGGTGAACTATCCCTTTAAGGATCACTCTTCATTAGTTCATGATTAGTTCATACCTTAACTAATCATGAGTTCATGTTGCAGTAACCATTAATTCAGGTATTAGTTCATTAGTCACAACTAGCTTTTGGCAGACGACTGTACGCATTGTTTTGCAGCGGAAGAGGGAACTCTGACCTGACGCAGGACGTAATGACGAACATTCAGAGGATAGAGCAAAACAAAACACAGGTCATGAATTAGAAGTCTTAAAGGATATTTAAGAGAAACATCTGAGGATTTCATGGAAAGCTCTTTTTTTTAACCCTGAGAGACATCTAAGTTTACACTACTCCTACATCCTGCGTCACACATTGCATCACAGGTTACTCATTTGACGACTTGCGTAGCGTGTGTATGGTTGTCTGCAGAAAGCTAGTTATTGTTACGGTATACAGGAGACAGACACAGATGTAACAGGTAACGGTTGTTTATTTGACCACAGTAGAGCAGAGGAACACACACAGGTGAGTGAACTGGTTGTAGAGAGGTTTGAGCTGGTGATGTGAGGTATAGTTACTGTCCTTTCTTTTGCAGATGGATACACGCTGGAGCTTGGAGATCGCTAGAGAACTTGGGAGCTGGCTGGAACACACACACACACAGCAGACGAGGCACACGGAGGGAAGGAGGCACGCTGGAGACAGGTGAGTATTACGGAGAGGAGTCCTTGAGCTAAGCATAACAATGAGTAGATGCAAACGAGACCGGACATAGAGTGCTGTGTGCGTGTGTGCTTTATAGTGCTGTTGATGAGTGGAGTGATGAGGTGCAGGTGGCGGTGATCAGTACTCTGTAGACAGTGAGCGTTGTGGTTGGGTGACGTTGGAACCTGACGTGTCTGTGACAGTTATTTAGTGAACTTTATTTCCAGCACTGTGACAGCCACCAGCAGAAGAACACACATCAGCCCCAAACACAGAATTACTTTGTCAACAACTGTAGGGGGTTATTTTTGAGTAAAATTAAAAGTAGAATAAAATATTAAGCATAAAATATAAAATAAATAATATAAAACATTACCATTAATAAAAATGTTAGTTTTCTACAGATATTTTACCATATATTTTAACTAATTGCATTGAACTACTGTTAATTTTGTAAACTGGACAGAAAAGGTACACATAAGGTATATATATATAATATATAAATATATATAGATATAATATATATGAGAGAGAGAGAGGGGGGGGATATCTTAGATTAATAATAAGAATATATGGTGTATTCAAAACAAAGAGTTTAAAGATAGTTATTACAGAATAAACACAAAACAATAATAGGCCAATTAATTATGCATGCGTGTTTGTAAAGTACTATCAGGTATTTATGAAATTATTTAAATTTCATCAGCAGTTCAAGAAATTATTGTAATGTACATTTGGATTTTGAAAAGCTGATGTTTCTAGGGCAGTACACTGGGTAAAATTCTCCTCTCACAGATGCATCTATAAACTGATCACATAAACTATAATAGCACTGTGTGGAATAACAAAAAATACAGTTCTGTCCATCTGGAGACACCCAGAACCTGAAAATAAAGATCAGATTTAAATGCTGCTTTCTGTGTGAAACGATACTGACTGTGATAATCATTAGATATAATCAGTCAGTGATTTCTCACTCAGAGTTGGTTCGCTGACTCAACCCATTTCCATCTGCCATCCACTTCCTCAGACCAATCCAGACTCCAGTATTACCAGAAATATTACCAGAAATCCAGTTAACAAAATCCTAAAAATATTAAACGACAGTACATTTTAATATCACAAAGTGACAACAGACACATGATCAGCTCACAAACTCTCTCACACTCACTAATTCTGTTGTGTTGTTGATGATGATCAGGTCTGCTCCTCTGTCTCTACAGTATCTTCTGCTCTCATTCCAGCTCTTCATCTCCAGAGGAAATGAAGTAAAAACTGGACTGATGATAGTAAGTCCATCCATCTACAGTATAAACACAACCAGTTCAACTAGCTCTTTATTTCAGTCTTCTCTAAACTACAAGTTACAGAGTGTCTATTACAAACAATGCCTGGTTGACAAAATTAAAAACTCATTTAGTAAGTGAGATAGTGATGTGGAATAACAGTGGAATCAACTTCTGATGTGATCAAACCAAGTTTGAATCCACCCTTTCTGCTCCCATTATTCTCCCTAATCAAACAGCACATTTACATTCAACTATATGGCAAGTTTAAATTTTACACTTTAAATGTTTACATTAGGGTATGTAGAGCTTTTTCATGTGCTCCATATTATGTGTACCAGAATTACACTTGCTTATGAATACTAACCAGATCATATTCCTGCTATAAAATGACCAGAGAAACTCACCCATTTTCAAGATCCTCTGAAGATCACTTTTCTCCTGTTTTAGCTGGTCTCTCTCTCTAGTCAGATTCTCATCATGAACATGAGCTGATCTCTCTGATTGTGAGGTTGTCATTCTTGGATATGAGCCGCTGTCTCTCTCCAGTGAACATGACACACAGCACTATGACTGCGGTCAGCAGAAGAACACACAGGAGCATCAAACACACTGCAGCTGCTCTGGAGCTTCTGATCTTCACACCTTCAGCTCCTGGAATCACAAACACCCTGTTATACTCTTTAGTCACTTCACAAGTAACTGAAATCGTGAAAATGAGTAAATGCTTCATCTTTAAGTCATTATTGATCCATTTTCCCTGTTATGCTGTGTGATGAAATGTGTATCAGTACTGTGAGTTCAGATGAATCTTTTTCAAATTTACCGCTTGTAACATCATTTTCATAGATGTTATCAGTTGATATTCCCGTCATCATTTCCATTTACACTTTTGGAGTGTTTCGGTGTTGTCACAATGTCAGCTCTCCTGCGTTGTGTTCCTCATCTGTTTGGATTTCTCGTTGCATTACAATCCGTGTAATGGCCAGTATTTATGCAGAAAGGAACTGTTTTTGAGGAAAGTGTTGTGCATAAAGGAACTTTAAAACTCACGAAAATATTTGTTTCAACAGTGTGCATTGTGTTCATTTAAATGAGGTTCAAATGTATGTATTATCACACAATCACTCAGTATCTGTAGGAAGTCTTCAGGGGCTTGTTCATTTTCAATGTGGCTGGTGTGGGAAACATCTTGAAATGTTCAGGTTTTTATTGGTTCATTAAAAGTCCATACAGCAGATTGGTTATGTTTGATGGTTTTATCAGTGAAATTATTCAATGATTTTCAAAGGACAGATCTTTTGGGCCAAATCTGTTACTACTAGTACTATGTCTTTTGGCAACCCTAGCACAGTTAGCTATCCATCACTTCAAAAGAGTGCATTTACATATGTAATGGGGCTAATAGATTTTTTTTATTTCAAACTGCTCTTGACTACACCACTCCCATTTTATTTGGGTAGGAGATCCCAGATGACCTAAAGGTTTCCCCCACGGCTATTCAGTTAAATGAATATACTTAAGGCAGAATTACTATAAACAAAGCATTTTTATTTAAATACATGAATTATTGTCTCTTTATAATTTCACTCCAAAAAGCGGGCCACACTTGTTCATACAGGGCGTGGTAACCAAAGGGCGACATAACACTTAAAAGAAACCACAAAAATCAAATCAAACAAAAAAAAAAAAAAACAATTTCCATACAACACATATAATACACAAGAAACTTAACACACACCATTTCCACACCACTTGTATAAATGGGAGTGAGTATCTCTCCCCTTAGTTACACCCCAAGCTAGAAGTAGTGGTCTAGCCGTAAAACAAAATAAACAAACAAACAAACAAACAAAAAAACACATAGACTAGTACTGGACACTACACGTGATGTTTCACAAAACCCTTAAAAATGTTAGATAAAAAAAAAAAAACTAAAGGTAGGGAAAACAGTGATCAACAGCACCTGCAGGACAAAACTCTTTGTGTGTATGGCAGATTTCAAACATCAACAAGAGTACAGCAATTCACTTTGAGCAGTACACCGCAACGATGTTTCAGTATCCGCTGTTCATCTGACTCATAACCATGTGAGAACATTTAAAAGTACACAGCAATATTTTGTAACAACCATTCAGCAACTACTGCTCGTCCAGCCCACGTTAATCAACATTGGACATTTACAGCACACATCAAAAAATCAACAGGGCACGTTCATCCAGCGACCAACAACCACCTGCACACCAAACAATTCAGGCACTACACGCATTCAAAGGAAATGCTGTATTTAAAGGCAAAGCATACTTTCTATGAATACGCACAGCAGTGCCCCCTGTTGACTTGGCTACATACCTACATGCCTTTAATGTTCACCGTTCCGGTGAGCAACCTAAGGGCAAAAAAAACAAAACACTACTGCCAAGGTCTAAACGGGGCAATAAGGGAGCTAACCTCTGCCATACTAATGGAGACATTCTGTGTCACAGACTGGGGGAGATTAAAAGGGTTTGGGTGTTGACCTGCTGTCCTATGAGTAGAGCGTCTAAGGGAAAAACTAGTCACTTCTGGCTGACCAACAAGTTGATCTAATGGGCACTCAGCATTAGCTAAATCAGACTCCTGCTCTGGTGTGGTTACTTGGGACTGCACTGCTGTGGTTTCTCTTGTACATCTAATAGAGGAAGAGTCTCTGGTTATCTCTGCCATACTAACACCATGGCCTAATAACTGGGGACTAGTTAGTATAAACCACGTTAGTATAAACCACAGCTACTGGTGGTGGACTTCCCACTTCCGAGTCCCCAAAACTCAATTCATTGCTGGACCTAAGAGAGGGAAAAGAAACATTTCTAATAGGTTGACCAGGCCTGTCGGTACTGTGGGGAACCACCTTAAGCTCTGAACGATGCATGACCTTCTCAGGGCCATCTTTTCCTTGTGGTCTTATCTTATACAAGGTCACCACTTCATCAGTGCAAGTCACAATTTCAAACATCGTAGAACTCCAAACATCCTGAATCTTATGGCAGCCATGAAAATGATTTCTACAGTACACCAAAGTACCAGGTGGCAATATAGATATTGACTCAGGAAAGCCAGCCCTAAGGCGCTCAGCTGCAGTCTCCAAGTGCCTTCGGGCGCTAGTATAAACAGAAGTCAAATACTCATGATGCTGAGCAACCCAATCTGATGGACTACACTCTTTAACCTCATCACTACTACCAAGCAAATGATCAACAGGCAATTTAGGCTTCTGCCCAAACATCAGCTCATAAGGAGAATGTTGAGTCGATTGGTGCACCGTTGTGTTATATGCAAAGAGGAGCTGTGGCAGCAATTGCGGTCATTTCCGTTTCTGTTCAGGTGGCAAAGTACGGAGCAAATCATGTAATGTTCTGTTAAATCTTTCACATTGACCATTACCCTCAGGATGGTATGGGGTCGTTCTACTTTTAGTAACACCATACAGATCACACAAGCGCCTCAACAATTTGCCCTCAAAACTACGCCCCTGATCTGAGTGAATCCTTTTTGGTACCCCATACACATAAAACCATTTCTCAGTCAAGATCTTTGCTACAGTGCTCGCCCTTTGATCGGGTGTAGGGTAGGCTTGTGTAAACTTAGAAAAAACATCTGTTACCACAAGGACATTTTCTTGCCCATTTCTGGCTCGATCCAGAACTGTAAAATCAATTGCAATGATCTAGGGGCCTACTAGCTAACAAACCTCCCAAAAATGTTCTCACCTTTGGTTGTGAGGCTTTGGCAGTAGTGCAACGCTCACACTCAGTGCACCACTTCTTTATATTTTGGCACATATTAGGCCAATAACACCTTTGACGTACAAGGTCTATAGTACGTTCTACTCCTTGATGGCCGTGATCATGGAGGCTAGTACCTCTACCTCTACCCTGACTCCTTGGGCAGTAACAACTGCCACACTAACTCTCTTGAAGGAGGCACCTGAACTGTTCTGTAAAGAACCACATCAATTTCTCGCACCCTAGGCCACTGCTTTACCAACTGCCGAACATCCGTTGGCATACTTTTCAATCAGCAACTGTTGGACACTGCCCCTGCCCCCAAAATTGTAAAAAGGTCTTAATACACGGATCTGCAGCCTGTAGTGCTCTCAAATCAGCCTTATTCTGAACAGGAACAGCATTCACTGTTGCTGATTCCACCACCTGGGGGCTCAGTCCAGGTGTCTCTCCTGCATTAAAATTGATTCAGGAACCGTGATACCAGGTACCACAATAGCAGGTTGATCTGCAGATAGCAAAGGCAGCCTAGAAAGTGCATCTGCATTGCGGTTTGCAGCGCCCGGTCGATACTTGATCTCGTAATTAAACAAAGCAAGCTGAGAAATCCAGCGCTGTTCAACAGCCCCAAATTTGCAGACTCAAGGTAATGCAGTGGGTTGTTATCAGTATAGACAGTCACCTTACTACCAAGAAGATATTCTCTAAACTTTTCTGTCATTGCCCATTTAAGGGCTAAGAGCTCCAACTTCATCGCACTATAATTAGTCATGTTCCTCTCACTTGGTCGAAGCCCATGACTAGCAAAAGCGATTGGTCTCTGAACTCCCCCCTGGTCTTGTGACAGGACAGCGCCTAAGCCCAAATGACTTGCATCTGTCTCTAGGACAAAAGGGAGTGTAAAATCAGCATACCCTAAAACAGGAGCTTGAATCAGCCGTTCCTTTAAGTCATTAAATGACCGTTCACAGGTTTCATTCCAGTATTGTGCAAAGGAACCATGCTTAGTGGATACAGCCGCTTCCGCCCTGATTATGCAAGGGGCCGGTTCCACAAACCGACTGATAAATGACCGCAACTCCAACTACATCATTTACCGCATGCATTGTCTCAGTTTTTACACAAATGGGCAAAGTTACGCTTACAACCCTGTCATCCATTCTGGAAAGCATTTTGGTGTTGACAATTCCTAAAAATAATGTAAACTGAAAATGCCTAAAAACACTCTTGCAAACTGTGAACCAGATATTGAAATAATGTGAAATAAATATTAAGTTGATCTAGGGCTGGGCGATATGCTGAAAACTGTATCACAATATCAGTGTTTCATATCGGTCAATATCGATAATTATTGATATTTTTTATGACCCGTTTAAAATAAGGACCAGGAGAAAAATATATTACATTTAAACTTTTATTTTAAACTTAACCGTCCCTCTGATCATAATCCCCTCAGTTATTAAGACAGAAATGTCAACAAAAATGGAAAAATAATTAAATGTAACTTAAGCCTAAAGTAGGGTGACCACCCGTCCCACATTTTGCAGGACAGTCCCGAAATTAGGAGCTTTGTCCAGCAAGACTTAAGTAGTGTCCCACATTACATTATGTCTGATTTTTTTTCATCCCTGAAATTACAATACCAAAGTATGAAATATAATAAAAACTGTGAGCATTTAAAAATCTATTTGTGCAGCCGTCATACTCTATCTGTGAAATAACCAAACAGCGCAATCATAGAGAGAGGTTTTCCCGCTGATGACAACTGAATGGACAGCGCAAAGAGCGGGCCTCATCAAAGTCGGTAAACACAACTACACCAGCAAGGATTCATCTTCCATACTGGATAAGAACTCAAAGCTGCTCAAAGCTGCCCAAATCGATGATTTAAAGCATGTAATCATCCATCCTGATGTTAAATATTTCCAACAAACGGCGGCGATCAAGCGCCACACACGGAAATTGTTCGAGCACACAGAAAAACGAGATATTCTCCATTTGTTTTAACCAATACAAAATTGCGAAATTCAGACACGACTTTGTTCTCACTTTAATATTTAATTTAATGCGGGTTCTGTGGCATTATTATATTGAAAAATGTCGAGAGCACATCAAAAGCGCGAGCAATCTCTCCACTCACAGGCGGATTCCCTTGCACAAAACTGGACGCGCGCGCGCTCTCGCTCAGATATTACATCTGTGCGCTCAAACTTTTTTTCTCCTGCATGTGCAGCCGTGAATCTAGAATTGTCTTCTCTCCAGGATTTAATGTTGCCATAAGCGCAACATTATAGTGTGGGCACCCACCGGCAGAAACATTAATCGGCGCATATGCCAACAAATGTAAATCAATATTTACATAGTCTAATATTTGTACATTTTCTGTCTCATGTGTCCCGCAAAATCACATCTAATGTCCTGCAACAGATCAATAGTCAGGTGGTCACCCTAGTCTAAAGTCACAATGAACACTTTTCCCTCTTTTATTTACAATTTCCTCGCTGCGGCACTCATTTTCTGCTTATCAGTCGGCGGTTACTGAAAAGGAATCCAGCAGACAGACCAGCACGAGACAACGATATGGCGCAACCAAAATTGATACTGTTACATGATTGGCTGTTAGCGTGTCACTCCCTACGTTGCTAGGTTACCAGAGAACGAGTGCCTTTGTTAATGCAACCAAACTTGCTTTGCAAACTCTGTTTTCTTCCGACGAAGAATAAAAAATATAGAACGTTTTATCAAACACATTTTTTATTGATATCGATCACGTGTCTATCGCGATACATATCGTTATCGTTTTATCGCCCAGCCCTAGTTTGATCTGATGTTGACAATCAATAGGAAAGTTTCTCAAACTTCCCTTTACTGAGCTTTTGTTAGAAAAAGTCATTATGTCTGATTTCATAGTTTAACTGTTTCTCTAAATGTGGAGAAGTGCTTGAATCTTTCTATCATGAATGTTGTTCAGCATCATGAATGAATGAAGAATAAACACCAACCTCTTTGTTCTTCAGTATCTTCAGTGTGTTTCATTCTGCAGGGTTCTGGATCACTCATGTTCTCACTGTCCTCTTTAATAAACTCAGTCTTTGCAGATTTCATTTCCTGATGCTCTGATGCTCGCCTGATGGGAATATTCCAGCATTTATTGACAAACTAATGTGGGAGGGGCTTCACTGATGATGTGTGTGATGTGGGAGGAGCTTATCTGCCTAAATCAAAAATATCAGTTACTGTGTTTGTTTTTATAGGGTTAAAGTCCAGATATCAAATTTTAGTGTCTGCATCCAATTAAATGTAAAAAATTGATTTAACATAGAAAACCAGTTAAATGCAAGTGTATTTTAATGTTTCAAACAACTTTTGTTTTTAAAACAAAATTATTTAAAGTTGCATCAACATTTAGTGTAACAGATGTATTAATGTAAAATGGAAACAACAGTTATTTTTACCTGTACTTAATAAAATATATAAAATAATAAGAGAACTACATTTAGTTAAATTTTATATGATTAAAACTTAGTGGATTGAAGGATGGTGTATAACTACACTATATAAAGTATAAATATTTAAAATGACAGAGTATTTTGGGCTGCACTGTGGTCATTAAATTCAGTGTTTGAATGTCATCAATGATTTTGTACTAAGTACTGACAAGTTTTTTGTTGTTGTTGTTGTTGTTGTTGTTTTTTTTTGATATATTAACCCCTTTTTGTATTTCATTCATAAACTAATTGCAATAAGAATTTATATCAGTCTTTCGTAAAACAACTGATGCTAATTCAGAACATTTTATTTCTAAATTGAACATTATTCTGTTGACAGCAATGAAATGAGCTTTAAGTGTCAATTTACAGCAGATCTGAAGACATCAGCATAATAAATGAGGTGAAAACAGGAACTATTGACATGAAATAAAGAGTGTTTTCAGCAGTTTCTCTGTTAATATTGATGATCCTCAGACTATCAACACTCATTCAACAAGACATTCAGATCATCTCACTTTATTCTGAGTGTTTGCTGTTTCATTAACCCTGCATGCACATTGTGGAGTGGGCCTATGTTAAAAACAAGCAGCAACCTCCCCCAGTCTCTCGTGAAGCCAATACGGAAGTGACTTAAACTGCGATTCATCGACTGGCCGCTAGGGACAGGCTCCAAAAGAGAGCAGAATCTCATTGAGTCCCATGTTAAAATGGCCAATTTTACAGCAGAAAAAAACATGTTTACAAGTTGGTTCAAATTGTGGTTTTGGTCTATACTGCTAATTTTGCCCTTCATGACAACTGTGAGGGGGGTGAATTTTTTTCTAACTCATCCGTTTAAATTATATTAAGCCTTAAAGTTCTGCATAATTAAGGGCGTGGTCACTTAAGTGACAGGTAGATGTCGCTGCTGTATGTGAGCCGTCACTTTACCTCAACTAATTCCAGCCGCTGAATTTGGCATCTCAGCCGTATTTGTGCTCGATTATTTTATACAATTATAAAATATGGCTTGCTGCATAATATTCGAGACTGATGTGTGTCTGTGTAGATGTGCATGCATGCGGAAGAGACACAGAACACACGTTGTTGGATCGTGGCATTGGCTAAAAGTTTTGTTTGCGAGATTTACTACAATGACAATGGCGGGAGGATATCAAAATCCGACAGCACTGCTTGGATATTATAACTAAAACTACTGCACTATTTTGAAAAAATATACTTTGGACACGGGCTCATTTGTTTGTTAGATATGATCGTATACAGTTTTACAACATAAACGCTGCTCAGTTTGCATTATTTCTTGAAGAACTATGACAGAGAGCAGATCATTCAGAAGAAAGGTTATGCAAACAATGGATAATATAGACCAACTGAATCCTGGTCTAAAGTCAATGGAGCAATATTGTTTTTGTTATTTAAACAGCGTGTTAGTAATATAAGCCTATATGTGGGTGCACAACGTGTGTACCAGGGGCGTTTCCTCCGAGGAGGTAAGGGAGGCAGTGCCTCCTCAAAAAAAAACTGGATGAGAAAATATTCGATATTACAAAAATAATGTTACAAAATTTGACTTATTTAACTTTTTTCTAAAGAAACGCTGTCAAAGAGCGACACCTGCAGGTAAATTATTTTTTATTAACAAAGTTCGGGAGGAGCAAGTTAAGATAATTAACCTAATTAGCACAGGTGGAGAGCATTCAGTTAATCAACTCGACCAATGACTAGAGGAATAAATTCAGCAGACTGACCTCTGTTCATCTGAGAGTTTATCAGCATCCCTCCTCCACCCTCATCTCCTCACTTCTAGTTATATCTACTTTTACCATACCGGGGGGGAGTACTCTGGGTTCGGGCCAATATTCAGAGCTCGGCGCCCTCTCCCCGGACAGCACGCCAAATACACAAAACTTTACTCTATTTAATAATATGGATACGTGAGCTTCTGAAAGTTACAGCGGGGAGTCCGTGTCTCTGTGCCTCCCTTGATCAGCTCATAGAAATAAAGCAGAGCCTCTAAAGCATGCAGTGGGTTTAGTGGGGGGTAATTGAGAATGAATGGGGGAAAGTCACGTGAGAGGAGGCAATGCCTCAACTGCGCTATATTGGATATGATCGGTTATGATTGGACATGATTGGTTTGTGCGATAAATCCCACCTCTTGTTTTAATGCACGTTCTCGTCGAATCGGCCTGAATGAAGACAGTGATGGGGTTAATGGGAAGACTGATTAAAAAGTAAGTAAACAACTGTCACTTACATATCACCACTTTATTTTATGTCAAAATCAAACTTGAAATGGCCTGAAAACATGATGACTGCAGGGGTTTCTAGTGAGCAATCAGTGTGGTGAAATTAAAGGAACATCTTTGTGTCTGTGAGTGAGTGACCAGTGTGTACATACAAGCTTGAGGACTGCTGAAAATAAATTGACTGTTAAAAGGAAAAGCTGAATATTAGTTTATAAATAATATACATTGTTTAAATTGTTACTGCCAATAGTTATTATTTTTGAATAAATGTACAAATGTGTAAAAACACTAACTTGATGAAATTTATACTTGGTTTTAATAAATAGAACATTATATAGTGTAAAAATACAAAACAGAATTGTATTTGGTCTCTCATTATATGTAATGTTAACTTAACCAGGAAAATTGTGTAACAGGGACATAAATGAGGACGTTGCCTCCTCATTTTAAAACACCACTGGTGTGTACATATCTTATTACACACACAGGGATGCGCAGCAGCACACAAACATGCCAGCTATTAAAAATAAAAGGTTTACAATGTAAAAGATTATTATTGTGTGCATAAAGATAAAAATGTTTTGGTGGAATCCGGCTTGTCCCGGAGATGATCCGTCTCCTCACTAGAGAAGCGTTCAGTATTTCCGCATGTAAATTCTGCTATGTAAATAGCGAATAGCGCAACTGGCTTTTAAAGGGAATGGGAGATGAGACTCTGATTGGTTCAGACACAAATCTTTCAGCACAATGATTCAGAAATCAGGAGAGTGAATCAAAGCGAGAGAAAGAAAGACTTGAAGTGAGTTTGACTGAATCACATGATCATTTCTGGAACAGACACATGATGTTTTATCGTACAGCTGAGACTCTGTGAATGAATCTGCATCTGCTGAAGCTGAATGTGTTTCTCTCAGGGATCCTGAATCTGGAGTCTGGATCTGATGATCCTGATTCACTGAGTCAATGTGAATCTGAACAGTTAAACAGCTCAGTGTCCAGAGGATGATCAGTGTAGCGAGTTAGCTAAAGGGGAATATTAAGAAAGGACACGAGTGCATTCATCACAGTCCTGATCCTCAGACTCCCATGAAGTTCATGAGGTTGAAGTTCACTTATAGACAGAAGAAGCATAAGGAAATCCTGGAATCTGAAATCCCCTGAAGAAGAAACCCTGAAGCATTGTTGTTTGCAGACCCTGCCTGAAGGAAGGTGGAAGATGGTTTAACAATTGCATCTTTGTAAGCTGTTATGGTAAACTATGATTCATGACTTTCCACAAACACATCTTTTCCACAAACACATTTCTCAATAATTGAGACTGTTTGCCCGCATTTCTATGCTTTCTGCGCCGAGTCTGACCAAAACTTTAGATATAAAAAAGTGCACTTGCACGAGACTGCACATGCGCGTTAGCTGGAGCAACTTGAAACATAAGCTTTTAAACGCATATTGAGCGTCATAGAGAAAACATTCATGCTATAGTTCATCTCAGATTTTGTTAATGATTTGAAATACGCTGTTTAAATATGAGTGTGCAAGGCTGCAAGCAGTTTCTGAGATTTGAAGTTTGTTTGCATTACTGTTGCACACAATACGAATAGTAAAACTCGATGATCATCTGTTCGCTTGCATTAACTCCGCCCGCTCTGCTTCTGATGGCTGGGGTCGCTCGTGTTTTTTCACCTTATTTCCCAGCTCATACTTAGCAAGTTTCAAAACACATGCACAGCGCTGACTGACTCCCAACACGGCCGGGTGATCTCCGAGTCAGATCGGCTCGGGTATACACACAAAGTTAAACAGACCCGGGAACCGAAGTAATAGATTGGGACCTGACCCGGATCCATCTGACCATTTAAAACATAGACCCGAACCCGTATGGGTCCCGGGTCGGGTCCCGGGTCCTCTTTGTAGACCTCTAGCTCCAACCCCAATTAAACACTCCTGAACCAGCTGTTTGGAGCTAAACTCCGAGTTTGGACACTCAAAGCAGGTTAAAAACATAACTATAATAAAATAAAAGCCTAAATGACTTGTTTACATAGTTATTTGATATTTGATATGATTCAAAGGGTTCACCCAAAAATTCTGTTATTAATCTAAAGTGACTCACACTGTTTCTTTGGTGTGTAAAGAGGTGATAGTTCATTCACTTTCAACAGCCCGTTTCGTGAAAAAACCTATTTTCACTTTCAGACTGTCAGATTTTCCCTGTCATTCTTGGTATTCAGTGTCTTCTGGACATCATAACATTTACAGAATCATTGGAAATGCCAAATGGATCAGACAGCTGATGTTAATGAACTTCTCTGCCAGAGTCCAGTGTGAGAAACTGAGTCAAAGGCTTTCTTTAAATATCACTTCTCCTGATCTGTCTAGCAGTAAACACCATGTCCATAGTACCACGGCCTGCACAAAATCCACACCAGTTTCCGGGAAGATGTCGCTGTCATAAAGGTGTTGTTGGAGCCGGTTATACGTGCCAAAACTTGTCTGCACTGGCTACAGTGGAGGAGAGCAACGAGATGCCGTGATGGTTGTCACTGCAGGCTCTGGTTTCAACTGATGGAGATTATGAAATAAAGTAGTTTTAGCTGACGTCTTTAACATAGTAAAAGTAGATAAGGCTCATGGGTACTGTAGTAGTCTACTGTTATATTTGACACACCAAATAGATGGAAAAATGGCATTTCTCAGAAAAGAAACCGTAGCACAATGGTTAGTAGTCTACAGAATATAAAGCAGTAAAAACAAGGATAAAATCTCCTGGTTAAATGTTGAGTAATGTAGTGCCTAAAGTTTAAAAATGAATAACAAATGAGAAAAAACAATGCTTCTGAGTTTCAGAAAGAAATACGTGGTGCATACAAGAAAGATGCCTCCTATTGAAATACATTAGATCGAATGTCTTGTTGAGTGACACGAAAAAAAAGGGAAATTCATGGTCATGAACACGAATCAATAGATTAAATTTCATGACTATGTCACGAACTGCTGTGAGACGAGGTTGTAAGTGCAATTTTAAGCCATTTCCAATTTTTTAAGTTATATTTTTGGCTTTTTGGGCTTTTATTGGAAAGGACAGTAGATCAGACAGGAAAGTGTGGGGTGGAACCAATAAGCGAGGTAAGCAGCAGCTTAGGGCCCCTTAAATAAAAGAAAATTTCCCAGTGAACAGTGATGGCCAACAATTCACAAACAGCAATTACTTCATTAATATGAAAAATGGTGGGAAGATTAGCTGATTGTGGCTAGTCTACAGTGTGAAAAATGACAGTGCTGTGACTGTCAAATTTTGACGCATTAATATTAAAGTGTAATTACAACTATGGTTAATTAACTGTAAATAGTTTGTGAATTTAGTTTTTTTTTTATTTGTCAATTGTATTTAAAGGTGCAGTGTGTAAATTTTAGCAGCATCTAGCAGTGAGGTTGCGAACTGCAATATTAGAGAAGCTACGGTGGCCAACACAGGACAAAGATGTCGTTGTCTAAGACAGCAGAGTCAAGTAAACACGCTCTGTAGAGTTTGTCCGTTTAGTGCTGCTGTAGAAACATGTCAGCGCAAAATGGCAACTTAACATGAAAGGGGACCAGCGGTGTATGTAGATAGAAATGATTCATCCTAAGGTAATAAAAACATAACAGTTCATTATGTAAGGTCTTTATACACCACTGAAAACATAGTTATGTATATTATATTGCATTTCTGTCAATAGATCCTCCTAAATTTTACACATTGCTCCTTTAATTTTACATTGAGAAAATAAAAGTCCCAGGTTACAGATATTTTTAACATGCAGTTTATTTACAAATGTAAAAAAAAAAAAAACAACAATTGAAAAATATATGTGTAGAAAAAGAGTGTTTTGAGTTCAAAGTCTGACTATTAGGGCCCCTCCTCCTATAAATTTTGCATCTGAAATGGAAACTCCTACAAATCATGTCAGCTTTTCAGCACTAATTTGTCTTTAGTAAATCCTGACAGTAGTTTTTTATTGCCAAAAGAGTTCAAACTGTTAGTAAATCTAGCCCTTACAGATAGTTTTGCTATTGATACATTTTGTATTGACAAAAATTTGTTCAAAAATTCCTCTGCTTTGCAGCTGTGAGATGATGCATATGTTTTTAACTTTCACTGCTTTTTTTCTACTTTGACATATTTTTAATTCAATTTTCCATCAAAATATTGTGCGGTTAAACTGGTCTTTCCTGTATCATTCATGCTTCTTCTTTTTTGTTTAGGTCGCATTAGTTTTAAGGTGAAGGTTAAAGATTGTGCTGTTGACTGTCAATATGGGTCCACAAACTTAAGCGTTGTAAAGATGACTTTTTCCTGCTGTGATGGTGATCTGTGTAACTTCCAAGATTCTCCAGGTATTGTGCTGCAATGATCATGTGCAAATGACTATCTTTGAAATCACACTCATTTTGATTTGTGGCTTGAATATATATATATATATATATATATATATATATATATATTATATAATATATATCAGAAACTGATTGTATGGAGCAGCTAAAGGAACGTTATTTCATTAAGTGTTACATTTTGTACAGAAAATAAAAGACTATTTGTTTTCCTCCTGTATACTGTCCCCAATGGAAAGACATGTTACTCTTGTGATGACAAGAGCTGCTCAAACACAGTGAGCTGTTCAGGGAGTGAAGATAACTGCATTACAGCAACAGGTGCGAATGTGGAAAAGGAGGAAAAAGAGTAAAGTCTTTATCTTTTGAACTCTTAAATTTAATCATTTGATTGCTACTGTATATGTGATCTGTATCAATGTCCAGCTCAGACTAACCTTTGTTTTCTTACCTTTCACCATATTTTATTAAAGACAACACAGAGGACATCTTGAGTGACAACCTAATCATCTCTCGCTCTCTCTTATAGACAACAGACTACCTAGGATCTGTATTTCATAATTATATATATATATATATATCGTCGCTGCCCGATGAAACTCACGTATGTCCAAAACGGTTACTTTTCAGGAAGTGAAAAAAACACCGTATTTCAAAAGCAGTTGAATGTAGCGTTGTCATACTTGGTACGGCATCTTTACATGTAACCATATTCTTGCTAGTGTAATGATATAATCCACATTTGACCAAAATTGAGTTTAAATGGACATACGTGCATATTTTACAGAAACGGTGGTCCATACGCGTTCTTCCGATCATTAATTAGAATGGCCAAGTTGCGTTTCATATTGACAGATGAATACGCTCAGTTTATTAAATAGCCTACGTCTTAGTTTATTAAATACGCTTAGTTTATTTAATATTAATTATAAATTTATTAAATGTCTCTTGCAAACTATGAAGGGACAATGAATCAATACACTGACATGGTAATGCTAGACAGATACTTTGTTTGCACAGTCCTACCGTAATTTTGTCACTCCTAGACGTACGTCTGGCGTCAGGGGGGAAACGTTTACTTGAGAACAGTTGTCAAAAACAAACGTTTGCTGATACTTTACCTCACAGTGTTATTCGGCTATCCAGTGCTGAGCTTCGATGAAACTTCACGAGACCAGCGAGTGCTTCCACAGGGCGGGAGATACGCTGCGTGATTGACAGCTTTGACACCAAATTGATATACGTGAAAATCAGATGACATGATTTCACAACTTTTCATTGGCCATTTAGATATGTGAAGCATACTGTATACGGAAATGAACCTGGACATTCAATCCGTCGAAAAATCTCAAAATCGGCAAAATGGACATACGTGGTTTTCATCGGACAGCGACGATATATATATATAATATTGTGTCTGACACCTTTGTAAATGAATAAAACTAATATTTAAGCTAAACAAATATTTAAAATTGTAAAAATTAAGAGATGTTAAACTATTTTGATCGTATGCTGATCAGGGATAAAAACCACTTACCATAATGGTGGAGGAACAAATTGAGACAAACACGACAACACATTGTCCTAGTTGTGCCTGTTTCCTGGATCAAACCTAAAAGGCTGATGCCTAAAAGACATAGTATTGTAACGGCCTGCATCAACTAACCTTTCACTTAAAATAACTACTTATCAAGTTTACTTTTTATTGACGTCCTGTTTAGAATACAAAGAAAATGTACTTTATTTATGTTTCCATGACTGTAACTAAGTGTAATAGATAGACTTGTTCTCAGCGCAATAGTTGTAATGTAACAGAAAAACATGTTGATGCATTATGTGTCTTGTGACCGCTTCATAGACAGACCAGAAATATGGCCTAAAAGAACATTACCATTTTAGTTTAAACACTCTCATGTCATAGGAGTATCATTTGTTCATGTTTTCATTATTTCCCGTAAGTAGCTCCATGTTTGACCAAACTCAGAGAGCAGTCTTTATCTAAAACTGTACATATATACAAAATAATAAAAATTGTAAACAGTGTCATCTGCTAGTGGAAAAATGGCATTTACAAATTACAATCTTTTGCAATAGATCAGAAGAGAGGATTTCTGTATTATGTTTACATTATAGCTAAATGTATCTTACATGTTGTCGTAGTAAAATACCTGTATAAAGATTGTTTGAATTTCATCTAAGGGCATGCGATGTTATAGTTCTTAAATGAGCTTGAATTACAAAAGCGTTGCATAGACTCTAACAAAACTGTATTCTATAATATATACGCATATTCTTTAACGTCATGTGGGATGTTGAAAGAAATGATTCGTTAAACACTTTAAACAGAATTGGTTTTGTCAAAAGAAAAGTTCAGTTATACATCTAAAAGATGCTTAAATGAATGGTCTGTGTTCATCACAAACTTAGCTTTTGCACAAACTTAGCTTTTGGTACTATGGTTAGATATGTTTCAGTTGTAATCGTTTCAAGTGCAAACAGACAGACTTACTTTTCGTGTCGATGCTTCATGCAATCCCCCATCGAAGAGATGGATAATTGCACTACAAGAATTATCAATTTAATTTCTTAGGAACTAGGCCCTTGAATTTGCATGTGAGTTTTGTGATCGCATAATTCCTACAAAGAACATGTTTGGCTTTTATTTATATAGCTGAATTATTAAAACATTCATAAAATGTAAACATATCACTTGTTAATCATTTATGAATGTATAGTCATGTTTTGTAAGTGATTAGTTCATCATTAACTGTTAATTTATAAATGACTTATAACTGATCGTTATTATAAAGAATTACCTACTTGATTAACTACACCAGTGGTTCTCAAACCTGTCCTGGGGACCCCCCACCACTGCACATTTTGCATGTCACCCTCAAGTCATCAGCTAATTAGTAGAGACTGCAAGAGTTGAATTGGGTGTGTTAGATTAGGGAAACCTGCAAAATGCAGTGGTGGGGGGTCCCCAGGACAGGTTTGAGAACCACTGAACTAGACCAGGGGTGTCCAAACTCTGTCCTGGAGGGCCACTGTCCTGCAGAGTTCAGCTCCAACCCCAATTAAACACACCTGAACCTGCTAATCAAGGTCTAATCAGGCATATTAGAAACTTCCAGGCAGGTGTGTTGAGGCAAGATGGAGCTAAACTCTACAGGACGGTGGCCCTCCAGGATCGAGTTTTGACACCCCTGAACTAGACTAAACACTTAAACTACTCTAACATTCACACACACCGGCATACAGTTTACGAAGGGAAAGAGAGAGCTACAGGAAAGCAAGAAGTTACAGCATTGTTTGAAATTCAGCAGACCAACAGCCTTGAGCAAACCATCAGTTTAGTTTTAACAGGCCCTTCTTTAAAAGGGGTAAGGATACTCAATGTCCTGATGTAATTTGAGGAGGCTCCTGTTGATCTTTGCTGATCTTGTCTTGATGAAAGAGAACCAGTTGGATTCAGAGGATCTTTGGTGAATGGAAAGACAAGGCCGAAGCCTGGCACAAGCTTAAGGGTCTTCAGAAGTCCTCTAGTTTAGGATCATCTTCATATCAGAGTTTTCTCAGTAAAAGAACACTGTGATCTTGTGATCAGTGATTTGTAAAGTGTGAAGATGCCACACCCTCTGGAGGTGAATGAGCCAATAAGGAGTTGTTCCTTCGGAGGGAACTTTTCTTTGGTAAGATATTAGCATAAGACATTGGATTGGATGAATGAGAGAAGAACCTTCTAGATCATTTTAATACTAATGTGTCACAGAGTTAGTAACATGTAAGATTAATTACCAAATAGGAAACGAAAGTTGGAGTCCAAACATGCCACCCATGTGATTTTAGTTAACCATAATATGCAACTCTGGAACATTAATACCAAAAGAGTTCAAAAGAGAGAATTAATGCATAGGCCAAACCCTATAAAAGGAAAATGAGATGGGAAAAATGGATACATGTTCAAGTTGCTATAGAATAAAAAAGGGGTTATTTGTCCTTCTCAACAAGAATTAAGTCAGAGTCACAAGTCTCTGCAAATTCTTTCTGATCTTAAAAAGTTCTTATCAGTTTTCACCTGGTTTTGTCTGTGTGTTAGCTTCATTTGGGGTGTTAGTTGCAGTTTTGGGGGATGGGTTCACAGAACTTTGATAGAGTGAGTTCCTTGATTATTCATTAAATATAATGAATAATTGTGTGTCTGATTGTTCCAGACGCTACAGCAAAATGCGCTCTATGTTACAGTCACTGCCCTTGCCATCCAGAATAAAGGGGAACATCAATTAAGAAAGCACTTAATTACCATTGTGTATGAAATAAAAATTTATTAAGACACTGTAAATTTTGTTACATATTATACTGTTATTACAATGCTATTATATTTTGTACAGGGAATTAGCTTATTTTGTTGTAAATAAAAAAAGTCACGGCTAAATATTGTTATTCAGACATGTTTCTCACTGACGCCCTCAACTTGTAAAGATCAGGACTTAAAGAAAATCCCAAGCTTCCCTCTGGTATTAACGACTTTGTGGTGGCGTTGCGTGTTCAACTCGTCTTTTCGACATGACTTGAAGAATGCACCCTAAATCCCAGGTGTGGAGGAACGTTTTAACACTGTGTGAACTTGCTATTGTATGACATGAGTGATTTTATATACCTAAATTACTTGAGAAACAGGTGGATAAAAGACTGAGAGACAATGTTCAATGTTCAGAAATTATTACTTCATGAAATGTAAGCATTCTGACTCGACAATATATCTTGTGTTCTGTGAGAGTGTGCGAGAGTGTTATGTTCATCTCTGTGTTTTTCTGGACGTGGTTTCTCTATCTGTTTGCCCACATTGCTTTGAACTATGCTGTGTACCTGTGTGTTGCAATCGGACTGTCCCAAGCATGCGGGGCCTGGTGCGGATGTGCCAGTTAGACCAGGACAGCCCTGGTCAAAATGTGTTCACTGTCAAACTCCAAAATCAGGTTATTTTTAATTCTTAACATAACATAATTATTTTATTTGAAAAAAATAATAATTGTATTTTATTGACTTTTTTTATCATGTGCCTGTCATGTGGTTGTGCCTGTGGGGCACCTACATACTGTGTGGGACATGTCACAGCCTGTTTTAAACTGAACCATCCTGAAATCATGAAAAACTGTGAAAAACAGAAACTTCAACACTTCCCTGACAGCATTTTTATTGTTTCTTTTGTTTTTTTTTTTGTTTTTTTGGTCACAAAATCTACCTTGTAATAATGAAGCTAAACCACTATTTGTACTAGACGTGTGAAATTAATGTGGAAAAAATTCATACTTCGAACCCCAAATTAATTTACACAAACTGAAAAAGTCAAAAAGTGTTAGGTTGTGCCCTGCTCTCCCCTTCTCCATCTATGTTTTGATCAAAAATGTAATTTTCAAAGCTTTTTGTTCAGAGTGTTGTTTTTATGAAACACATTCAAGTGTTGATAAAGTGCATGCATGGAGCATGAAGCTAAAATAAAATGTTTTTGTTGTTTAAAAGCAGAGGCTCCATTCCTTCACTTGATATATTGCATGTTCAGATATTCATGCAATAAAATATTGTGGGAGCCTTGAATGTTTTGTGAAAATTATCAAAAATGCTTGTGCTGGCTGACAACTTAAAAATGTTGGTGGGGAAAGAGTTAAAGGCTAAGTTTCTGTTCGGATCATGATTTCTGTTTAAACAGGTTGTTACATGTCCCACAATGTACGCTTTAGGTTTTGCCTACATTTGGTTGTGATTATGGAAAGTTATTGAGAAAGCAGGTCAAGACTAGTTTTATGATCTTTCCACATACATTGTTGCAGCATTAAGGGATTACAGTAAGTGCAGTTTAGTAGTGTGTTGTAAACTGAAGTATGAATGATCATCTTTATTCTGCAGAACACTAGAAGATATTTTAAAGAACGTTTGGATCCAAACAACATTGAACCAAACTAGCTTTAATTTTATGGACTCAAACACACACTTTTCATTTGTGTTTGAACGATATGAGGGTGAGTAAATGATGACAATTTATGGGTGAACTATATCACTTTTGAAGTAGACTACAGTATACATTCCTTGTAGTTTTACCGTAATTTAATCATTAACTGGCAGGTAAATTATTTAAGGTGAAGTTTCTGTTTCATTTTCTCATGAAGACCCTCCCCCTCTGATAAGCTATAAAATGAGCACTGAAACAGGCACATTGTTTCATTCTCCTCCTGGTCAGTGATGGATCTGCACCTGTCAGTTTTTCTTCTGTTCGTTCTGTTCACTGCAGGTACAAAGTCAAACAGTGTTTGTAATGTTACTGAGTACAAATACAGATCACTGGATCTCTCTCACGGTCTCTCTGTTTGATTACAGGACACTCTCTCAGCTGTTATGAGTGTTTCAGTTCCACGGGTTCTTGTGCAACTCAGAAGTTAAAAACATGTTCCAGTGGATTTTCCAAGTGCATCAGTTCATTTGCTGTAACAAAAGTTGGTAAGTCATGAATGAATTATTCAAATGTACTGTTATCTTTGACTGAAGATGCTGATATTATTTCCTGGTGCTGCGACAGAACTGCTGTTCCCTTTCAGTCGGTCACGTTCGACGTACGTCAGTAGTGACCGACGAATTGGGATATCGCTTAGAGAGCCCTATCAGCTTCGTGTAAACTAAAACAAGCCAATGGATTGGCGTGCGATATTTGCATAATGCGCACCGCCCCCGACAGGTGTATATAAATAGGAAGCGGATGCAATCGCACTCTGTCTTTCGCTTCGGAGCCATACACTGGTGTCCTGCTTTAGAAGACTTTCTTTTTTCTTCAAAAAAACTAAAACTGCCTCAGAAGAGGATTGACAGCGAGCTGTTGGTGTTGGTGTGAAGGCACTTCAGCGAGGTCGCGAGCTTCTGAGGAGCCGAGCTATAAGCTCTCAACTGCTGTTTTAACAGCAACACCCTAAGAGTGTGTGTGGTGTTGCGAATTGGGCTGGTTCCTCGGTGTGTCAGGGAGTGGTGTACCTGAGCACATCGCGTCACTCCCTGTGTGCTTCAGCACAAGTGAGCTGACCCTTCCCCTTCTAAAAGAGCTTTACAGACGAACCCTGACAGTATGTCATTTCGTCTGTGCGTTACTGGGTGCGGTCGTTCCCCTGGTCCCTGCTGATGGGCACAATCGCTGCATCTCGTGCTTGGGCGTTCAGCACGCTGAAGCAGCTTTTGTGGATGGTTCATGTTCCCATTGCGGGAATATGACTATCGCGGTGCTGAGGTCTAGACTCTCCTTCCTGAAATCTCAGGAAGCGGGGGTCCCCTCCCCTATGCCCCGTTCGACCGCCTTTTCCGGCCCGGGCCGGAATGACGGTTCGGCGGTGTATAGGAAGGGTGACCTGAGGATTACGGTCAGGGCTTCCCCGCCGAGCGGAAACGCTCCACGGGCCCCTGCCGCCTCATCAGCACCGCAACCCATCGTGCCACCGTTGGTTTCCGCTGGGCCCTCTACGGACTGTCCAGCCGTTACCTTTGGTGCGCCGGCAGCGGATCAGATGTCGATATCTGCATCGGAAGGTGAGCCAGAGTCCTCGGGGGAGGAAGATCCGGATGCACTCCCGCCCTCCGGGGCGGTAGCGTGGCCCGAATCGGATCCCGAGCTGACGGCTGTGCTTTCCCGGGCCGCCTTGTGTGTCGGGCTCGAGTGGAACCCTCCACCCTGTCCCGGCCCATCTCGGTTGGATGATTGGTACTTGGGGGGGGTCGCGCTGGTCAGGTCCAGCGTCCCGCCCCAATGCCATTCTTCCCGGAAGTGCACGGTGAGGTGACCAGGTCTTGGCAAACACCGTATAGTGTTCGTGCGAGGTCTGGTCCCTCGTCCGCCTTCACCTCCCTGGACGGTGGGGAAGCCAGGGGGTATGCGAGGATCCCGCCAGTCGAGCGGTCCGTTGCGATGCAATTGTGTCCAACGGCCACTGGCTGGCGTGGTGAGCCGCGCCTCCCGTCCCGGGCCTGTAAGTTCTCAGCCGGTCTGACTGAGAAGGCTTACAGCTCCTGTGGGCAGGCTGCCTCCGCCCTGCACGCGATGGCCCTTTTGCAGGTGTACCAGGCAAAAGCGCTGTCGGAGATGCCCCAGGAAGGGCCTGACCAACAACTGCTTGGGGAGCTGCGCGCTGCCACTGACCTCTCGCCCTCCGGGTGACGAAGGTGACAGCACGCGCTGTTGGTCACGCGATGTCTACCCTGGTAGTCCAGCAACGCCATCTCTGGCTGACCCTGGCGGACATGCGGGAGGCCGACAAACAACGGTTCCTGAATTCCCCCGTGTCCCCGGTCGGCCTTTTCGGCGACGCAGTGGAGAGCTTCGCCCAGCCCGTCTCAGCCAAGCCAGGTGGCAAACGAAAGAAAAAGTCACGGCCCTGAGACGGGCAACCTGGAGGGGAAGGTTCTTGCTCTTTGGGAGAGTTTTCCACCTTCTCTCCCACCCCCGGAGGAGGGCCAGGGGGAATTTGTGATGTCTGTCCATCTACCGCCGCTGGCTCCCCGGAGTCCAGCGGTACCCACCTTTTCACAAAAAGAGCAGTTTCCTCAAACTCCAGGTCACAACAGGGTGCGTCTGCCAGTGTGCCAGGCCCCGCCTCGCCGCTCGCAGCCCCCTCCCATTCCGCCAGCAGGTGGCAGTGTGGTGGTGCAGGCCGCGTCCCGTGCGCCGTCTGCCCCACGCACTGCTGCCTCGCAGAGTCCGACCTCACTCTGGGCCGCTCCCATGCCGTCCGAGTCGGGTCCCACTCTGCCTTGCTGCCCCACCCCCGGTGCGTCTGTGGTGCCTTTGGTCCCGCTGGCTCGGAGTCTGGAGGCGTGGATCACGCTTCCCAGCCCGTCCCGCTGGCTCATTCGCACTATCAGACTCGGCTATGCGATTCAGTTCGCCCGGCGTCCCCCGGTCTTCAGGGGTGTCCACTTCACTCAGGTGTCGTTGGACAGTGCACCTGTTCTCCGGGCGGAGATTGCTGTCCTACTGGCGAAGGATGCAATCGAGCCGGTCCCTCCAGCCGATATGAAGTCGGGGTTCTACAGCCCCTACTTCATTGTACCAAAAAAGGGCGATGGGCTACGGCCAATCCTGGATCTGCGCGTCCTAAACCGGTATCTTCACAAGATGCCGTTCAAGATGCTCACGCAGAAGCGCATTTTCGAATGCGTCCGTCCCCGGGATTGGTTTGCAGCAATCGACCTGAAGGACGCGTACTTTCATGTCTCGATTCTGCCTCGACACAGACCCTTCCTGCGGTTTGCGTTCGAGGGTCGGGCATATCAGTACAAAGTCCTACCCTTCGGGCTGGCCCTGTCACTCCGCGTCTTTACGAAGGTTGCGGAGGCGGCCATTGTTCCTCTCAAGGAACAGGGCGTTCGTATTCTCAACTATCTCGACGACTGGCTGATCCTGGCCAGCTCGCGAGAGCAGTTGTGCGAACACAGGGACATGGTTCTAGCTCACCTCAGCCGGTTGGGTCTTCGGGTCAACTGGGACAAGAGCAAACTCGCCCCCGGCCAGAGGATCTCTTATCTCGGTCTCGAGCTAGACTTGGTCGCACGGACTGCACGTCTCACCGAGGCGCGTGTCCAGTCGGTGTTGAACTGCCTGAGCTCGCTCAAGCGCAGGACAGCGGCCCCACTGAAAGTTTTTCAGAGGCTCCTGGGGCATATGGCATCTGCAGCCGCGGTCACGCCGCTCGGATTGCTCCATATGAGGCTGCTTCAACACTGGCTCCGCGGCCGGGTCCCGAGATTGGCGTGGCAGCGCGGCACGCTCCGTGTCCCCGTGACACCGACCTGCCGCCGCACCCTTGTCCGGTGGTCGGACCCCTTCGTTCCTGCGGGCCGGAGTACCCCTCGAACAAGTGTCCAGGCATGCTGTGGTCTCCACAGATGCCTCTGCCACGGGATGGGGGGCCACGTACAACGGGCATGCAGTGGCGGGCCTTTGGACGGGGCCTCAGCTGCATTGGCATATCAATTGCCTCGAGTTGCTAGCAGTACGTCTTGCTCTGGCCCGCTTCAAGGAGCTGCTGTCAGACAAGCATGTACTGGTCCGCTCGGACAGCACTGCGGCCGTTGCGTACATCAACCGTCAAGGTGGTCTACGCTCCTGTCGCATGTCGCAACTCGCCCGCCATCTCTTGTTGTGGAGTCAGAAGCATCTGAGGTCCCTTCGGGCCACTCATGTCCCAGGTGTGCTCAACCGTGCAGCCGACGAGCTGTCACGGCAGCCTCCACTTGCGGGCGAGTGGCGGCTCCACCCCCAGGCGGTTCAGCTGATTTGGCAGCATTTTGGCGAGGCCCAGGTAGACCTGTTTGCCTTCCCGGAAACTGCCCACTGCCAGTGGTTTTATTCCCTGACCGGCGGCACGCTCGGCTCGGATGCCCTGGCACACAGCTGGCCCCAGGGTCTGCGCAAATATGTGTTTCCCCCAGTGAGCCTTCTCGCACAACTCCTGTGCAAGGTCAGGGAGGACGGGGAGCAGGTTCTGTTAGTGGCTCCATACTGGCCCACTCGGACCTGGTTCTCGGACCTCATCCTCCTCGCGACAGCCCCTCCCTGGCCGATCCCTCTGAGGAAGGACCTCCTTACTCAGAGACGGGGTGTGGTCCCTGGACGGGATGCGGAGGTTCTGAGTGATCTCCCGCAAGCGGTCGTAGACACCATCAGACTCCTTCCACTAGGAGTCTCTATGCGCTGAAGTGGAACCTGTTCGCCGAATGGTGCGCCTCTCGCCGAGAGGACCCCCGATCATGCTCGGTCAGATCTGTGCTTTCCTTCCTGCAAGAAGGGTTGGAGCGAAGGCTGTCTCTCTCCACCCTGAAGGTGTATGTTGCCGCTATCGCTGCACATCACCACGCAGTTGAGGGTAAGTCCCTGGGGAAACACGATCTGATCGTCAGGTTCCTGAGGGGGGCAAGGAGACTGAATCCTCCTCGCCCTTCCTCTGTACCCTCTTGGGATCTGACCCTGGTTCTCTCAGCTCTCCGGGGTCATCCCTTTGAGCCCTTGCGATCAGTCGACCTGAAAGTAATGTCTCAAAAAACTGTTCTTCTGGTCGCATTGGCTTCCCTGAAGAGGGTAGGGGACCTGCATGCGTTTTCGGTCGACGAAGCGTGCCTAGAATTCGGGCCCAGTGATTCTCACGTCATCCTGAGACCCCGGCCTGGATACGTGCCCAAGGTTCCTACCACTCCCTTCAGAGATCAGGTAGTGAACCTGCAAGCGCTGCCCTCGGAGGAGGCAGACCCAGCCCTAGCTTTGCTCTGTCCCGTCCGCACTCTGCGTGTGTACGTGGACAGAACGCGAAGCTTCAGGACCTCAGATCAGCTCTTTTGTCTGTTACGGAGGCCAGCAGAAGGGAAAGGCTGTCTCCAAGCAGAGAATGGCCCACTGGATAGTGGATGCCATCGCCTTGGCGTACGAATCCCAGGGCGTGCCTTGCCCGCTCGGGTTGAGAGCCCACTCCACCAGAGGGGTGGCCTCTTCCTGGGCGCAGATATCTGTAGAGCTGCGGGCTGGGCGACACCTAACACGTTCACTAGGTTTTATAGCCTACGTGTAGAGCCGGCATCTTCACGTGTACTTGCTTCCACTAGTCGGTAGACGTGTTGTACCCACTCTAAGTGTCGGCTTGCAATGCCATTCCCGCCCTCTGGCCGGATACGTGCATATTTACTACTCCAGTCGTGTTCCCCGCTTGGTGAACCCTGTCGAGCTCCTCCGCCTCCCCCTTCGGCTCGGACATTGCGGAGTGTCTGATGCCAGGCCTACATCCGTCGCTGACGCTGTCTGTTGGCTGGGGCTCATATGTCGTGACTCCTCTACGTGAGCGGTCCCATATGTGTAATTGTCCACGGGTCTAAACTCCCTACGGCGAGCCCGTGTCTTTCCCTTAGCAGAGCCAGCTCTGCTGTCACCTGTCAGATGAGTCTCCCCCTACCCAGGTGGAGCCATCCCAGGGACCCTATATTCGTACTGCCCCCCGGGCCAGTTCATATGTGTATTCTCCACGTAAACTCCTCCCCCATTGGGTAGGTAGTGGCCTCCGCAGCGTCCCTTATGGGTTCGCTTCCCCAGTGTAGTCTAGTTTACTTAGTGGGTATTCGGTAAGACAGCAGTAAACTCTCTCGGCGTAAGCTCGCCCCTTCACCGTTCCAGCTGGTGCTATGGGCAGCCGAGCTTGCGCTGAGCACTGGAAGGGGTTTCGTAACTGTGGCGCTTTTGTTGGGATCCCAATTCGTCGGTCACTACTGACGTACGTCGAACGTGACCGACTGAAAGGGAACGTCTCGGTTACATATGTAACCCTCGTTCCCTGAAAGGAGGGAACGGAGACGTACGTCCCGTCGCCACAGTTCCTGTACCCTCGCTGTAGTGCGGACACCAGTTGTCTCCTCAGCGACAAACCGAGTGCGATTGCATCCGCTTCCTATTTATATACACCTGTCGGGGGCGGTGCGCATTATGCAAATATCGCACGCCAATCCATTGGCTTGTTTTAGTTTACACGAAGCTGATAGGGCTCTCTAAGCGATATCCCAATTCGTCGGTCACTACTGACGTACGTCTCCGTTCCCTCCTTCAGGGAACGAGGGTTACATACGTAACCGAGACGTTTTCAGTCACAGGATAATCTAGATTATGATTTGTATTTCAAAATTAGTTTGTGAGAAAACTGCTAAATTGTGACATTTATAGTTAAACTGGTCTTTCTTGTACCTTTCATATTTTAGGTGACATTAGTACAAAAGCGATTGTTAAAGATTGTGCTTCCGACTGTCCAGATCTGTCCATGAACTTCGGCCTCATAAAGACGTCTGTTTCCTGCTGTAACACTGACCTGTGTAACGTCAAAGATGCTCCAGGTATTGAACTTCACTCATCATGTGCAAATGACTTTCTTCTTTAAAGTCAACACTCATTTTACTTCCAAAGCCATTCAATCGGAAAGTGAAATAGAAGGTGTGGCTTGTCTGTCTTGAACTGATTTAAATGGAGCAGCTAAAGGCGTGTTGCTTATACAGAAAATAAGACACAGTAATACCTGTTTTCTTCCTGTAGATCCCAGCACTACTGTCCCCAATGGAAAGACATGTTACACTTGTGATGACAAGAGCTGCTCAAACACAGTGAGCTGTACAGGGAGTGAAGATCGCTGCATTGCAGCAACAGGTGAGAATGTGGAATAGAAGATTGTTTTTTTTGTTTTTTTGTTTTTTTGGTTTTGTTTTGTTTCATCATCTTTCATTTTAAACATATGATACAGACCAGTGGCTTACTAGTCATACCCAGGGCCATGTGCTATACATTTTTAACGGGGGTTCTAAACCACATTCAGCATAATCTGCCCAGGCCATAATATGCCAATAGCTTAGACTAACCTTTATTTTCTTTACTTTCAACAGGGAATTATGGAGGCGAATTAGCTGTTGTAAAAGGCTGTGTCTCTAAATTAATTTGTGATGCCACAGCGTTGGTTCCTAATGTTCCTAATGTTGAGGACATCGCGTGTTGTGAGGGGGAACCTGTGTAACGGTGCTCAGAGTGTCACCCAGAGCTTCCTGTTCCTCTGCTGTTCTCTGCTCTCCTACTTCCTGCTGCACTGAATCCACAAGATCTTTACATTCTCAAAATAGAGCTTGTGTTCCTTTGTACTATCTTGGGTGTCCTGATGTGATTTTTTTTTCTGTAAAATTTTAATTCGACATTTTATGAAATAATAACATACATATTTACATATATAATAAAGCTTGTAATGCTGTAAAGAAGTCAGAAAAATATTGCAATTATAAAAATATTTTATTGCATAAATAAATTATTTCATACTCTCTATTTGGGTGATTCTCACGAAACCATCTGTTTAAGCCAGGACTAGGCCTTAGATAAAGCTGCAGTCCATAAGTTTTGTCTCTATGTCGCCATCTCTGTTTGAAACCTGCAATTGCAGTTATATGCGTAATTATTATCTTTACGTGAGTTGTGCATCGGCACGACTCCTCAGTTCTGATGAATCTAATGTTTACTGTCAGTCACACACCGGTGTGGATACTGTACTTCATTTTAGTCTTGAAGTATGACCAACAGAAGAATTTTCACTGGAAAATAACATCTGAACAAGTAAGTAACAAGTCTGCCACTTTTGTTCTGACCAAGTGAGGGAAAGAAAAACATTACAGTAAACTGCTCTGCCAATGTTGATTAAATCTAATGATCACTTAGCTTGGATCACATCAAACTGTTCAAATTTATTATTATTGTTATACTTTGTTCTCAAATTGTTAACAACATCAGCATTGCGTGACTATGCGTATTTAGAGTATATTAGCATTACCTGTAGATTTAAATTTCTGTAGTCACGCCGCAGTCCGACAAATTTTGCTTTTGACTACGGGTGAATCTCCAGTTTTCACAGGTGACTGTCATTTGGACCTCAGCCGAATCATCAGATGTTCTGCTGGTATTGTGAAGCATGCAAGCAAGGACAATAGCAAAAATGGCATAAAAAATAACTGACATGATCCATGATAACATGATATTTTTAGTGATATTTGTAAATTGTCTTTCTAAATGTTTCATTAGCATGTTGCTAATGTACTGTTAAATGTGGTTAAAGTTACCATCGTTTCTTACTGTATTCACGGAGACAAGAGCCGTCGCTATTTTCATTTTTAAACACTTGCAGTCTGTATAATGCATAAACACAACTTCATTCTTTATAAATCTCTCCAACAGTGTGTAATGTTAGCTTTAGCCACGGAGCACTATCAAACTCATTCAGAATCAAATGTAAACATCCAAATAAATACTATATTTACATGATTGATGACGAACACTTTGTAAAGATCCATTTTGAGAGTTATATTTGCTGTTCATGCAATGTTTAATCAGAGTCACGAGCTTGGGGGCGGGGAGCACGAGCGTTTTTAATCACACCCCAAAATAGGCAGTTAAAACATGGTATAATGAAAAATCTATGGGGTTTTGAGCTGAACTTCATAGAAACATTTCTTGTGAAATAGTGTTCTAGGACACCTTTAAAGCCTTTTCTGTGAAACTAGGGGAAAATATACTAATAAACATATCATAAATGAAGACAACACTGACTACATGTACATGTACACCAATAATGCGATTATTTATGATATGAGAGAGAGAGTGAGAGAAAGATAGAGAATAATAATAAAGAATATGTTTATTCAGAACAAAGAATTAATGTTTAAGTTTCTCTCCTGCGTTGTGTTCCTCATCTGTGTTTGTGTGGCCAGTATTTATGCAGAAAGGAACTGCTTTTGAGGAAAGTCTCAAATATTATTTATGCATAAAGGAACTTTACAACTCACCGCAATAGGTCATTGAAAATATTTATTTCAACAATGTGGATTGTGTTCATTTAAATAAGGTTATCACACAATCACTTCAGGGGCTTGTTCATTTTCAATGTGGCTGCATTGGGACACATTTTGAAATGTTCAGGTTGTTATTGGTACATTAAAAGTCCATACAGCGGATCGGATTATGTTTGATGATTTTATCAGTGGAAAAAGGTACATGCTTTTCTTTATTGTGCAAATTATTCAGTGATTTTCAAAAGGATGGACTTTTTAAAGGATCTTTGGAAATTTTTAGGCCAAATCTGTTACTAATACTGTCTTCTGGCATCCCTAGCGCAGTTAGCTAACCATCTGTAACAAGGTTAGTAGATATTGGAACAAGGAAGCGGAAACAGTGTTTGCAGTGCAATATTTGAAGGTTAAAATTAGTTATTTTCATCAACTACGATTTGTTAGATCTATCATTCTGTCCACTCAGCCTGGGCTCACTGTTAATATCATTACATAATCATTTCAATAAATCAACATTTTCAGGTGCAAAATGCATTTTTGAACATTTGGATAGAATCTAAAATGTAAACATTGTTACGGATTTACAGCTAAAGAAACGTAAAATATTTACAAATCTTTTTTTTTATCATAAAAATTTTAGTATAATTTTATAGATAAATTGTAGATCCCTTCACCCTACCCCAAACCTAAACATAACCATTTATAAGAGATATATAAAACTTGATGGACAGAAATGTGAAGTGACACTTTTAGTTACAACATTTATGGGAGGAAGAAACTGTGGAGTCACGGGGCATATGTTTTATTGAATGTTTAATAATAAAATTGTGTATGGAATGTTTTCATTTGAAATATTCACAGCTTAAATATAGAGGATATGCATCGACGTTGCATTTTTTTTTCCGCCGAAATGCGCTCCCTCTGCTGGACTGAGTGGAAAAGAAGCTGCTGCATGACTGGATTTAATAGAGGAAACTGCGAAACCGAGTAAAACAAACAATTACACTAAAGGTTGGGCTTATGACATGTCAAAGAAACCTAATCCATGGATATTGAGCCTGGAGTCGTGTTTCCTGTGCCTGATTTCGACGCTGGGGAAATACTTAAAACAAATCTGCCTGTGAATATTTTATATAACTACAATATAGGTAGGTTTAAATCAGAGTACTCACATTTATCAATGTATATATATATATATATATATATATATATATATATATATATATATATATACTGTATATCTTGTATAGTTTTTGTCAGTGTTTATTTAAAAACACCCAATTATGCAGAATATAAGATGGAAAATATTTAATTCATAGGTTGTCAACACAATATATAACAATAAAGGGTATGATTTTACCTCAAAATCCAACAATTTGACACAAAATGATAACTCCAAATCCATGTTTCTCTGCTGGAGTCCAGCTGTTTCTGTGAATTGCAGTGATCCATTTGCTTCTTTTTGCTGTATCTGTCGGCAGTCTGTAAAAATATACCTCAGGTTTTGAGTCAAAGCTATTTGTACAGTCAGTCACAAAGCTCTTTCCCGTTTTGGAAGTGTTTTGTGTGTTTTTCGCGGTACTCACACTGAAAACCAATGCTGCCGCTCAGTCTTTGAGCCACTCAGTGGGCGTGACCGCAGTCATAACGGTCGACGGTGACGTCACGTGCATACCCTCTAATCAAACTCATGCTCTGATGACATCCTGGAAGTCTGTTTCATAGGGGCGTAATTTGAGGTAGGGGGTGTAATTTGAAGGTTGTGGTTTGTAGTACTGCGTGACACACTTGGCTAATAGACATGAGTTACTCTTGCGTGAACTGACTTGTACTTTTGGTTCATAATTAGCATGATGCAGGTCACAAAATAAATGCTAATGAGCCGGATGCTGTCTAGTAACTGTGAAACAGAAACTACGCCAATTAGACAGGCTAACCGTGGTTAGAAAATACATGGTCAAGCCAGCTTTAATTACAGTAAATTCAAGGAGACCACAGAGACCATGCTTTCTTACACACCAGTGGTGAATTACAGGTACTTAAATACAATAATTGTGTCCACAATCTATTTTATTACTGTATTATATTACATCATTATAAGGTGTTTGTGGTTTAGAATCATTTAGATTCATTTTGAGGAATATGATCAGTTTTTCTGTGCAAGTGAGAAGCAATAAGTACATTTGAACCCATAGTGTACTACAAGTGGTAATTACATATATTTTTTAAATACAGAGATATATTAAAAGCACATTTTAGTTCATATTTCATGGTGACTCAAAATTGCACAGTTGAGTACACTTAGATGTTCTTAAGATTAATTTAAGAAGTACTAAAAAGATTAATTTTTAGTAAATTAAGTACAAAATTAGTGTACGAAAATAGAGCACTTTAAGTATATTATAGAAATGTACTTTTTTCACCTGTGTAGGGAGTGAACTGTGAGGTAAATAATGAGTTAAATCTGTGATCAGTTCAATGATTGACATTAATACACATCATAAATCAGAGATACAGTGAGAAACAATGTGCCAGTAACTGCAGTGACTCTGGATTTACTGCAGCACATGCCTGACAATAACAACAGCAGCATTTGATCTGTTTCTGACACCGAATGTCCTTTGATGTGTTGATGTTGATGTTCTCATCAGTTTCCAGCAGGAGGCGCCAGATATCCATCATTGAGATTATCAGTGACAGAATGAATAAAGTTGATCTGTTTCTGACCATGAATGTCATGTGAAGTTTCTCTCAGTCCTGATGTGTGTTAATGTTGATGTTTTCATCAGTGTCCAGCAGGAGGCGCCAGATATCCATCACTGAGATTGTCAGTGACAGAATGAACAGGCCTAAAGTTTTCTGAGCAAACTCTGGTAATGTTCCTCTGCTTGTGTCTGGTGTTGTTGTGCTTTATAACGTGGTCTCGTGTTCGGTAAACACTGAAATGAGTTTATTGTCAGTCCTGTTCTGTTCGTTCAATACAGCTGAATTTTATGCTGTGAGTTTGTTTAATGAACTGCTGCTCATCCTTGCTCTCACCAACTACACAAAAACAACAACAAAAAACGTAATATTAACAATAACGTTTGTCAGAAAAAAACGTGCAGGAGTCTGATGTTTCTTCTGCGGGTCACGTGATGATGATGATGATGATGTCACTGCAGCTGAGAGGATATAATCACGTGGAACCGAAAGTGAAAGTAAATCTGAACGCAGCTCGACTCCTGGTAAGATTATATTTACTGTTTTATGCTTTTTAGATGCTATAAATCCTTAAATATAGTCCATACTCAGATTATAAATGCGTTTGTTTTTCTAGGAACCATCTTCATGGGCTCGCTGTGATCAGAATCAGCGAAAATGGCGACACTTCCTGGTAAAAACAAAACAAAACAAACAACACTGTTTAGCCTACACTGTTAAAGTAATAAGAAACCATTTACTTAGTTTGGATTATCTTGTAGTGTGAAGAGATTATTTAGTTCAGAGATAATGTTCTTCGAGAGTAATCTGAACATCAAACTTGGATCCATCATGCCAGCTTCACACTGAGCTGGGAAACAAATTAATGATTTTTACTGACGGGTTTAAGTATAATTTCAGTTCTGTTGTCTTTCTCTTGTGTGTCTGTAGCAGATAAATATTTTATTTTGCTCCTGAACTTGTGGAATGACTTTATTTGACTTTTAAAGTATTTTCTGTGTCTTTCAGAGCTGTCTGCGATCAGCCAGATCCGGGTTCTTCTGATGGACAGAACCGCTTCTGGGAAAAGCTCATCTAGAAATAAAATACTGGAAGAACATGGATAAAAAGCACGAAGTTCGTGAGGAGAAACGCTATTGGATGAATGTGACTGATTCTGCACAATGTGCAAATCGTTCTTGTCTCTGAAGCATAACTCATCTTCATATCGGTTCACTGAGGGGAAAACACACGATGAAACCCAAAGATACTGAAATCCCTTGATAATGGGATTGAGTATAGTGGAGGAACAACAATTCACAGACCTACTGAACTGGACCCGAACTTTCAAAAGAACTGATTTGACGCGTTATAGCTGAACGAGTCTGTCTGTCAATAAAAAATGGCGGAACTGCCTAAAAAGCAGCTGTCCAGACACACACATGAGGAACCTTTTCTCCTTTTTTCCACATGGACGTTCCTCAAAGAAGAGAAAGGGGTGTGGTTTTACCTCACACTCGATCCGCCTACTAAAAGTGCCACACTATAAAATATCCTGCATGGCTCGTGCTCAGGAATCCATTCTCCTGTCAGGATCCCTCCCTTACTGTCCCCGAGGAAAGAGCCGCTTTAAGGTATGAATATATATTTTCGATATAGCCTATGTTTAATTGTGGTTGACCGTGAATCGGTTGTGGTAGATTTAAAAGCATTTCATGAGTAGAATGATTTATGAAGGCGCATTTTTTGTTAGTATTCCTGGAGGATCCAGTGTCTTATTTAATGTTTTATTTAGTTTACACTATGGAACAACAAAGTCAACGCAAGTGTAACAACAACAATTAAGAGTAACACCAATAGAATATACAAAAAAAAGAAAAAGAAAATCAGTATCATAGTTCAAAATACCTTAACAAAAAAGAAAAGGAAATAAGAGGGCATCACACAAATGAATAAAAATTACACATTAAATACAGTAAAGAGTTTGTAGGCCGTGCAAATTGTACATGTTTTGAGAGTTTTTTTGTTAAGTGAGAGTAAAATTGAGTAATAATTTAATTTAATAATTTGTTATCTCTTGAAAGGACACTACAAAAATAGGTTTACAATTTGAAAATTTACATTGATAAATATAAAATCTACATAGAAAATTAGGTTTATTATAAAGCAGGCATTTGAATCCACTGCAAAAAAATAACAAATAAAATAAAATAAATAAATAAATAAAAAATAACAGGCTTAGGATTTATTGAAAAACCTTGTAAGATTAGAGGATCCAGTGTCAGCGCCGCAGGGATGAGTTACTGAACGACGTGTTTTAGGAATTTCAGAGAAGAGATTCCACTTGTCATTTTACCCTAATAAACCTAAACAGCTAAAGTGTTTGTGATTTATCATCCGTTTTAATGACGATTCATAACTTCAAATCAAGTAAAAAGTATTGTAATACAAAAAGGCTACTTGAAAAGAAAATATAAAATTGTAATTTACAAACAGCCTATTTTTACAAACAGCCTATGCTATTGTAAATCTTACATTTTTATCAAATATTTTTTTTTATTTAATTAGATTAAACCGAGCGTAATACTTGTAGCCCATTGCCTTGATTTGTACACCTCTATCATTCCTTCCATATATTTGTTTCTGTCGGGTAAAGATAAGTTGTTGCACTCATGCTATTGTTCTGTAATACAGACCGATTGCAGTCGAAGAATATGGGAAGGCTCGTGTTTCAGTTCAGTACTGCCATGCGCGTAATTTTCTCAATCCCATTTTTTTCTGAGATGAAGGGAGCAGTTTGGAGAAAACCTCTAAAACCCAACTGAATGTAGAATTGAGAAGTAGTAGTTTAGCAAAACAATGTCTGATACTGTAAAACTTTGATCTAGTTACTGTTTTAATGCATAAACGTGGCTTGGAAAACATGTATTCATAATAGCTGTAAATATAATTAGGATGGGCCTATTTAATTTCACCAGACAAAAAGGAGTGGGCAGAAGCCATTGTTTATTACACCTTCTTCCTATTTCAAAATGTTTGTTCATTCAGTCATGAAATGTTTTAGTTAGTCATCATTATCCCAACAGAAAGTGGCTGTTCAGCAATATCTTATCAACAGCTGCTTAATAATAACAGCTGCAAATAATTAGTTCAACAAAATACAACTACCTTCCATGAAGTAGCACAGCTTATTAAATACAACAAATACACTGTAATATTTATTCAGGTTTGAGTCGATAGTCATTTGTAAACATTTATGGGGGAAAAGCACTAAAAACGTATTATGGATCTGCACTTTATGACTTTATTACATTCTTGGAAACAGGTTTTGTTTCAATCATCCAATAAATGAATCCAAATAAAATGTCTTTATTCAATTTTCTATATACTGTTTTGCCAACTTATATGTTATAAACTAAAAATCTAGATATTTGCATACAGCATATTTAACATTTCTATGCAAAATGTACAACATCAAATCAAACACATGCTACAGTCTCGGCAACATTTGATGTAGTGAATCCACTTAAATGCCCAATATTCTCTGAAATGCTTACATACTTCCATAGATGCTCTTTTAGAAATGTATATTTGCATGTGGTAAATATTTGAAGATGATCCTCTTCACATTTTCACTGTTAAATGACATTTTCCAGAAATGTTTAAATGTTTGTTGTAAGAAAACTCTTGTCATGCATTAATAATATAATGCAATAATGTGTTCTGTGATTTGACAGCTTTTCCTCATTTGAGCTGCATCATGAAGAACGTCTCTAAGACGTGTGGAGAGATTCAGACTGACGGCGGGTTTGAATACAGACTTCAGGCACTGAATCAGACACTCAGTGGAGACTGTGAGCACAGCTGGTATTCAGAGGTGTGTTTCTGTCCTCAAACTACAGGATTATTCACTCAGATACAATACTTGATCTTGTGTTTGATTTGTTCAGGACGGGCGTCTGTTAGCAGATCCATCAGATCCACACAAACTGATGTATCCTGTGACGGCTGTATCATCTGATCGACTCGTCACTTCTCACTGTGTGGATGAACTTCGTTATGAGATTCAGTGTCACTCTAAAAGAGTAAATCAACTCAATCTCTGTCAACATTCATCTGTTTTCATATTTAAACACAGAAATGATGATCTTGTTCTTTTAATTTGACTAAATCATTAGAGCTGCTGTTCACCAGGACATTAAACAAACACAAACTCGTACAGTATTGAATCCTTCATAAACACTATAAACGCTGATCTGATGCTTCTTTCTTTCATTTCAGATCACACATGAGACCGTGTTCAGAGGTGAGAGACACTTAAGTAAAACACATCAATCTGTCCTGTTTCAGATCAAACTCTGTGTTGAAGTGAATCTGTCCTGATTCAGATCAAACTGAAGTGAATCTGTCCTGATTCAGATCAAACTGAAGTGAATCTGTCCTGATTCAAATCAAACTGAAGTGAATCTGTCCTGATTCAGATCAAACTGAAGTGAATCTGTCCTGATTCAGATCAAACTGAAGTGGATCTGTCCTGATTCAGATCAAACTCTGTGTCGAAGTGAATCTCCTGATTCAGATCAAACTCTGTTCGAAGTGAATCTGTTCTGATTCAGATCAAACTCTGTGTCAAGATCAAACTGAATTGAATCTGTCCTGATTCAGATCCAACTAAAGTGAATCTGTCCTGATTCAGATCAAACTGAAATCTGTCCTGATTATCATGTCAAACTGATTCAACTCTGTGTCGAAGTGAATCTGTCCTGATTCAGATCAAACTGAATTGAATCTGTCCTGATTCAGATCAAACTCTGTGTCGAAGTGAATCTGTCCTGATTCAGATCAAACTGAAGTGAATCTGTCCTGATTCAGATCAAAACTCCTGAGATCTGAATCTGTCCTGATCAAATCACTGATTCAGATCAAACTGAGTGAATCTGTCCTGATTCAGATCAACTTTGTGTTGGAGTGAATTCAGAAGTGAATCTGTTCTGATTCAGATCAAAATCTGTGTTGAAGTGATTCTGTCCTGATTCAGATCAAACTCTGTATTCACTACTGTAAGTGAATCATGATGATTATGAATGTGTTTTTCAGTGTTTAATGACACAGACTCCAGCGGCGGATCGACACAAACTCCAGATTCACGTGAGTTCAGATGATGATTGAGTCTGAAGTAAGACACATGTTAAAGATTAGAGAAAAAGTAGTAGTTTATAATAGATAGTTAATTAATTCAGCTGATTGTATTGTGTTGTTGTTTGTGTTAATCAACTTAATTTATATATCTCTTGTATAGATCAGTTTGGGTGGATTTCTGCTCTCTTCTTCATTTTTTTTTCTGGCATTTCTCTGTTTCATGCTGCGTAAAAGGATCTTCAGGTGCGTCACTAATGTTTAATTGTGTCAGAGAGACTGTAAACAGTCATATATATCAAATTATGATTGTTGGAAACCAAGATTGACTTGAGTGAAAATATCATTTGTGATTTATTCCTTTAACAGACCATGTCAAATCTGACAAAGTCATTATAAATGATAAAATCAGTGGCCAAAATAATGAAATCTCTCTCAAGAAACAGAAAATTCTTTGACTTTAATAATCAATTTCAATGTGTGTCAGATGTTTTCCAAACAACATTCAGCGCAGTGATTCAGAAATCAGGTGAGTGAATCAATCTGAGAGAAAGAAAGACTTGAATTAGGTTTGACTGAATCACATTGAGACTCTATAAATCTGAACCTGCTGAAGCTCAATGTGTTTCTCTCAGGGATCTTGAATCTGGTGTCCAAATGAAGCTCAGATCTGATGAATCTGATTCACTGAATCATTCTGAATCTGAGCAGAAAAATGGCTCAGTGTCCAGAGGATGATCTTCTTCATCATCATCATCATCATCATCACGATCATTAACTCCTCAGGATTGACTAAGCTTCTGAACACTTATTTATTTCCATTCATCTGCATCTTAATTAAAGCCATTACATCTGAAAACCTGTTGTGTTTCTGATCATCTCCTGAATTCTGCCTATCCAACCCAAATCTCTCTTTTAAAATGGTGAATTTCTGCTTCAACTTTCTGCCTTAATGTTCACTGAATGCATTACTTTACTCATTCATCATGATTAGTGTCATATTATATTGATGTGAGATGAGTTTGATTCCTCTCAGACACTTTGTTATGGGCTCAAAGTCATTAAAACATCATTTCTGTAAAAGTTACTGACACACAGATTTATGTAAAACTGCTTTGAAACAATACATGTTGTGAAAATAAGACAAATAAATAAATGGCTTGTAAATAAGTCTGCTTATTTCTTCACATTCACGCTGTTTTACACCGTTTATTAATTCAGAGTGAAAGAATTTACAATTATTGTATGGGACACGTGAATGTCTTTCAGTTATTCCGCAAGTTTTGACGCGCATCTTCTTGTACTCGCCACACGAAGTCCACAGTTTCCTTTATCAGTTTTCCAGTTCAATAAAGAATCATATTTCTCAAATACAGCGTAATCCTCTTGCTCAGCGATGTCTTCTCAACAACTTATTTGTAAAGATACTATACTTGTGAGCCAATTTATGCTGTATCTTAATTATAAAAGGGTCAAAAGCTTTGTGTTCTCCCACCGTTCGTCTGAACTTATTGCATGTGCGTCAATTTCTTTTCACGTGTCACTGAAACTGTAATGTCACTGAACATGCGCAGTAAGAACACATATAAACCAAATATATTCAACAGTAAATGACTTATTAACCAAAGCAATTATTGTACCAAATTTACTAATACAAATGTGAAAATATAAAATTGTGAAATATGAAATATGGCTCTTACTGTCAAGTTCCCAGTCATTCCCGGACTCCATTTCCCATCATCCTCCCTGCCAATCACCTGCACTCACTCAACCAATCAGTAATCACCACACCCAGCTGCAGCACATTATCTGGGCTATTTAAGCCACGCACATCCTCACATACATTGTGAAGTCTTGTTTACCACGGTACCAATTCTGAGCGTTATTATCTTATCTTGTCTTGTCTTGTCTTGTCTTGTCTTGTCTTGTCTTGTCTTGTCTTGCCTGTCTGCCTGCCTGCCTGCCTGTCTGCTACTGATCCTGTCTGTTCCCCGTGTACGATTCTCTGCTGCCTGCCCTTTGGATTATCTGCTCTGTTTAAGATTTACGATTGTTATCTGCCAGCCCTGACCCAATGCCTGTTCCTGGACTACGATTCTGCCTGCTCTCTGCCATACCTGTTTGCTCCTGTATGACCCCTGCCTGTTTGACTACGAACTCTGTTTAATAAAAGCTTGCAAATGGATCCTACCCTGAGTCCCGCCTCGTTACACTTACAATCATTTTTCATATTCACTCAAACTGAACACGTGTCACATCTGTTTCTGGGTTAAGTTTTTTTTGAGTTGTTAGCCTGTTGTTAATTTGATTTGCTCTCATGAGCCTCACCTGTGTCCAGTTAATTATCTCATTTTGTGTTTCTCTGTCAATATAGTCTTCATTTTCAGTTTGTTTTTCAAAAAAAAAAAAGAAAAAAAGATGCCATATAATCCTGTTTACATGAAATAAGCTGCTCACGAGCAGGTTTAAGCTTACGGATCTGTTGCTATGACAGCAAGTCCAGAGTAAGCGTTGAAGAACCGAACAATCCAAGATCATGCCAAATCGTCATCAATTAAATCCAGCTGAGTTAGCGACGTACAAAGAATGGACCCCTGAGCTGCTCTCTGACATCTCTGAAAGAGACAGAACATAACAAAATACGTAAAATAAGTGAAGAGAATGAAACTGTTCTTAATAAAGATGTTTTTCCACTACAATCAACAAATTAACTCAAACAACTAAGCCATCAGTACAAATATAATGTACATATTCATCTTTTCCCAAGTACATTTTAGATTTCTCTGAATACTTTGATGAATATAGTAGTATTTAATAATCAATTTCAATGTGTTGTCAGATGTTATCTGAAAGCAGAGAAGAGCAACTTTCAGTGCAATGATTCAGAAATCAGGTGAGTGAGTCAAAGTGAGAGAAAGTGGGTTTGACTGAATCACATGATCATTCAGGTTTCAGACTTTTAGCTCTTTTCCACCAGAATGGTTCGTGTTCTGGAGCCAGAGTCTGTTCTCGGCCTCAGGGATCCTGAATCTGATCCTGAATCTGCTGTCCAAATGAAGCTCAGATCTGATGAATCTGATTCACTGAATCATTCTGAATCTGAGCAGATCACCGGCTCGTGTCCAGAGGATCATCCTGTCATTACTTGTCTGGCAACATAATACAGTGCTTTTAGTCGTTTCCGCGGATCTGTGTGAACGGGAATCATTTGATAACTCGAGAAAACTTTTCTGTCTTTAATATATTGTCATTGTATAAATGTACTCTTAACATTTGTATTTTTTTTATCATTTACTGTCGAAATAATAATAAAAATTAACCAACTGACCACATTAGTTTTGTTGTTTTGAATTAAAGAGTTCTAGTTCACCCCAAAAATGAGCATTTCATCATCATTTACTCGCCCTCATGTTGATCCAAACCTGTGTGAGTTTCTCCTGCTGAACACAGAAGATATGTTGAAGAATGTCAGTAAGCAGACAGTTGACGGTCACCATTGACTAATATAGGTCTGAACTTCCTAGGATAGTAGTTTACGCTGCAGTAACAGAAATGGAAATGGGAATCGTGAATATTTCACTGTCTCTAAAATATATTCAAGATAATGGATTCATAAGATTTTAACACATTTTTTAAAGAAATCTTCAATGCAAAAATGACTTTAGTCTTTTATTCGACTGAAAGTCACAAAATACAAGCCACTGCAGGTGGACGACCCCATAAAGTGCCCCATTATGGTTTTTGAATATTCCCTTTCATGCAATGTGTAATATAGGATAATATAATGTATATAATGTATGTAGATGTCTGTGAATAAAAACATTCAGTTGAAAGTGTAAAATAAAGTTATTGACTCTCAAAAGAAAGCACATGTAACGCAGTAACACATTTGCAAACCTGGACATAAGAATCATATTATGAACAGAACTTCCGCAACCATACACCCATCTCTCTAGAAAGCAGCAAATCTCTGTGGATTCACACATACAGACACATAATGGAGAACAGAGGAAATCTGATATATGGTGCTTCAAATGTTTTCTAAATCAACTTCAGTATGCGTAGAGTTCAAATGGGGTCATTTATGACTAAGACTGGAGACACTGAATTTCAGGAATAACCCATGTTTCACAATCACAATCCACAAACACTTAACTTACATCTGAAGGTGTGAACTTTGGTGGTCTGCGTGTGACTCAATCTGATTCTGACGGTTAAACGTGGTTTCAAATGTGAAAAGACTTTACAGTTTATCTACATCACCATTGATTTAGTCACTGTCACTCTTAATGTGTATTATTGAGGACAACATTCTCCAAAGTATGATTTTATTTCACAGGCATTATCAAAGACTTACACAGTCACTGTTGATGCTGGGAAATCTAAGGATAGTATTTTACTGAAGATCAGTGATCAGTTTAACTCACTCATGTTTGGATTTTCCAGTTTGTGGATCAGCAGGTCACAATAACAACAGCAGTTTACGTCATTCACAGATAATCACTTCCCTTTTCTGCAACGCTGTGAATATGTGTTCAATAAAGACATTATGATTATGATTGTTTGTTGTCTAGACTTTCATCAGATGACATTTCCTGACAATTACTGCAGAAAACCAGTGAATTCCAAAGGGTTTTCAACTGTATATAATGTACATGATATATTACGTCAACAGAGAGTCCTCATAAACCTCAAATACCAACATGTTTGTGTGAGGAGGATCTGGTCATTTCTTAAATATTTAATTATTTTATTTTTTCATTATTTACAGCGCCTCTACTCTGCTGCATGTGTTGCTCTTACAGCTTTGAGATCAAAATAATTTACTGCAGGATTTCATTGATGACACACAAACCACTACATTATAGCAGACCACACACACACACACACACACACACACACATGTTTGATTGTAAAGTGCTTTGGGTGTACAGTTGTACATAGGAAAGCGCTATATAAATGCCTCATTCAATTCAACTCACATGTACACACACACACACACACACACACACACACACATACAGTGAGGTTCAGTAAGGTACTAATGGAAACCTGTCATTGAAAGTCTAATTTAAAGGTCCCGTTCTTCGTGATCCCATGTTTCAAACTTAGTTAGTGTGTAATGTTGGTTAGAGTATAATAAAATCTGTAAAATAAAGCTCAAGTTCAATGCCAAGCGAGATATTTTATTTAACAGAAGTCGCTACATCGAACGGCCAGTTTGGACTACATCCCTCTACTTCCTTCTTTAATGACGTCACTAAACAGTTTTTGACTAACCTCCGCCCACAGGAATACACAAGAGTTGCGTTTGTAGAGTGTGTTTGTCGCCATGTCGTCGAAACGCTGTTATTTTCATCCCGCAGTCCAATCACCGGGTCTGATTCCGGCTCAAATTGATAGGGTAAAATTAAAGACATGTTTACAATAACACTGAGCGCGTGCATCTCCACGTTATGGTAAGAGGCGTGACTTTTCCGGGCACGGTGCGCTCAGAGCTGTCGAATCACAACACAGGAACCGCTGGCACAATCAGAACTCGTTACGTATTTCTGAAGGAGGGACTTCATAGAACAAGGAAGTCATCAGCCCGTTTTTATGACAGTGGAAACAGCGGTATACAGATAAGTCAATTATGTGAAAAATACTGTGTTTTTTTACACGCGAACATACACATGTTATATTGCACACTATAAACACAATCAAAGCTTCAAAAAACCACGAAAAACGGGACCTTTAAACCTGAAAACAACAAGCTTTTAGGATTTTGAAAAGTTTAAATATAGGCTAAGTGAAAAATCGCTTCAGAAATATTTAAGATCTTTAATCAAAGAAGCAAGATTAAGATTGGCCATTACATCATTCTCTTTTCACTTCTCACAGGTAAACACATTTCTTCTAAGGATATATCTCACACTTATAATATATTTTTATGTTATTTAAGTTTCTCTTTTTAAGAGCTATGAGCACTTTGACTTCAGGATGAGTGATGCTCGAGGAGAGTGGAGACTCCATCCCCAGGTGATCCGGAGTTCCTCATGTGAAGAAAAAAATCAGTATGAGGAAGGAAGATACAGTGAAACTAAAGCAGAACAGATTGTGATTCAGTGAGAAACCGCTGTGATGATCAGACACAGGCATCTTGCACAAAATGACACTTCAGAAAGTATATCTGTACTCATAAATGGGATGTGACTGACTTATCGTTTGTGTGATTTTGTTGTTCACCAGAGTGCCTCTGTTATTGCACTACTTTAACATTTACCCTCAAATGAAATGGGATGAGTAATGCTTTCCCTCAGCATTGTGCACGACAAATCTAGCTGTCTAGGCCAACATTTTAGTAAATGAGAAACAGCTGCTATTACTTTAATATCCGATCTGTTTATACTTGGCCAGTTTTTTCATCCTTCGCTAACTATCAATAGAGCTGGCTTTAAATGCTGTGGGGTGAATGATGGTGTAAAGCCCAAAGTATACTTTACAAACTGACAAAAAATAAATAAATTATTTCACCCCAATGATAGTAATATTTCATACATTTCTCTCATTTTGATCAATATATAGATTTTTTTTTTATTATACATTTCAAATTTTGCTCTGGGCAATTGTTCATGTTTGTATTCAACATAACAGGCCTACCTTATTATCTCAATTAAATGTACTGGAATGAATTATGTGTTGTGGTTTTCTGGGGAAGTGGAGTAACTATTATGTGTCCCTTTTGTTTTGATATTTCTTATTGTTCTGATGTTGTTGTTTTACATGTTATTTAATCACCTTTATTTTGTTCACTTTTTTTTTTATAGTGCAATCAATAAATTAATTGTACATTTTGAAAAGCGTTTCCATTATATTCAGGTTTTTTGTGCATAATCAGGGTTTATACTAAGTAAACTGGACTGACATTGATTTTTAAAATTAGGGTTACCAAACATTTTCTCCGCGCACACGCGCAAACTGAAATTTCTACAGAGCCTCACTCCAGCCAAAGTCCCAAAGTTGGCAACCCTGGCTTCATATTCACATTATATACAGGAAACCAGGAGAAACTGAGCACAATGAGCATGGTACACACTTTCCCCATATAGCCTACACGATTATTTATATTATAGATCATGATCAATGTACTGAGATATTTGTATGTTTTCCATAAAGATTGTCTTGATAATCAGGCTAGTACAGAGAAAGGACACGACTGCATTCATCACAAACAATAAAGTTGAATTTCACAGTTAGACAGAAGAAGCATGAAGAAATCCTGCAATCTGAAATCCCCTGAGCAGAAGAAACCCTGAAGCATTGTTGTTTGCAGAGAGTCTGAAGGAAGGTGAAGATGGTTTAACAATTGTGTGTTTGTAACCCATTATATTAAACTGTGACTCAGTGACTTTGCACAAACACATCTCTTCTAGGGCGTAGTTTTTTTGATGTTTGAAGTGTGAACCGTTTAGCAGGTTCCCGGGGCATGCTCCCTCGTGAGGTCTGTTTGTTTGTTTTGTTTGTGTAAAATGGTCTTTTGTGACATCATCTACACACTCAAAGTTGGTTGATAACATAACTGCAATAAAATAATAGCCTAGTTAAAAATGACTTGTTTACATAAAGGATATGTGATATTTTATATCATTTAAAGGGTTAGTCCTTTTGGGTAAGGATTGTTCTACCTCGGTACTTTCACTTTCGCAGTCAAAGGGGCAGAGGCTCAAGCACCACTCCACAGTTTTGAATGTTTCACTTTCCTGTTTTGACCTTTGACAGATTGTTTTTCTGGTAGTGAGGTTTCTGAGAGTTTGGATCCTCTGAATCCAGCTGGAATGCTTGGCATGAATCGTCAGGACTTCGTCATGCTGGAATGTGTCACTCACAAACATGACGTCACTGTGAGGGAGGAGCATCAACCTGAGAAACAGAAGCACGCGCGCACGCCCTCTGCTGGACATTCAAAAACGGAACACTTTTTCTCAGGCATCTCAATGGCAAAAAGTATCCCAATCAATATGAATTCACCCCTAGATATATATTATATAAATATATATATATATATATATACACACACGTATAAATCTATGAAAGTCTTAAGCTCAGCTGCTGTTTTCTTTGAACTTTAACCTGCATTTGTTGTCAGACAAGATGGAAACAGGTTTCTACCTGAGCGACTCCACCTGCAAACTTCTTCCTTATAAAACCCTCTTTGTGTTTGTTATACGAAATGTAAATGTGAGATGTAACACTACTGATGAATGTGATTAATAACTTTATGAGGCGAGTTTCAGTTTCATTTGTCACAGAACCGGATCAGAAACAAAAACAAAAAGAAAAAGAAGCAGAAATATTAGTTTATTTTCAGTTCTTTTGGTGCAAATTTAACATTTACAGTGAGATTTTGGAGCACAAACATGTAAATTACTGCATTACTAAGATCTAAATCATGTTGATCACACATTTTATATTTTTTGACTTTTTTCTTGTATGAAGATGCAGAGATCAGTTTATTAACATCAGTAAATCAGCAGACGCTGTTATCTAAAGTGACTCACGGTGAATTAAAGCTGAATGTTTGATCAGTGTTTGTGTTCATTGGGAATCAATCCTGTGACTCTCAGCAGATGTGCAGATCCATACGACATGAACAGAGTCTCAGGACTGATGAATCTATGATCAGACAGACGTCAGGAGTCACAGAAGATAGCAGATGAAGATTTATAAGTGAACAGAATATCAACATGTCTGAAGCTGACAGCACAGGGTGATGACACAGACCCACTCAATCTGATGATTATTTACTTATATCTAAGTCACATTTCCTCAAGTTCTCTTTCATCATGATCAACAATTATATGAACTTGTGAAACAGTTTCATCATGAAATAAAAAAGCAAAATATGAAATCAAGGTCAGATATATAACGATGAAGTGTTGAAGAAGAAGACAGTATTGAGTGTTTTGTGTTTAATGGATCATGTTGATAGTTGATGTGAGGAACAAGAGACGTTTTAGAGCACCAAAGTAACTTGAAAAGAAATGTTTCACATTTACATTTATTCATTTAGCAGATGATTTTATCCAAGTGATTTACAAATGAGGAACATCACAAAAATGTATCATCCAAACCAACAATATAGTAACACATAGTGTCAAATAATTCAAATAGTGTCAAATGAATGGAGTCACATGCAAAAGTTCATCTTCAGCTGTTTTCTTGAAGATTGATGATTTTTCTAGATTCAGATTGTTTATATGTGCTCTAATGATTTAAAATACCTGTAGGTCACAATAATGTTCAGCAGATCCACTAACAATCTGTGTGTGGGGGTTCATTGCAGCGGAAAGAAGAAGTCCAGTATTTGATTCGCCCTGACTGTACGTTCAGCTGATTTACAGTAACAGTGAAGAATGTAGAGATTTATATATTTGATGAACTGTGACTAGTATCAGTTTTAACTTCTTAATATTTATGCTTTAAAGGCTAATCGTGAGAAAAATCACAAATTCTGCATGTTTGTATATTCTGGCACTTGCAGTTCAAAATTGTTTTTAGAAATTACTCCCTTTACTCGCACGGGAAAGTCAAGTGTGTGGTTGGGTGTGTGTGTGTGTGTGGTGTGTTTTTCCGTAGGATCGTTAGGATCTGTCTGAAACGATGACTCAGTTCCAGTAAGTGAACTTGGAGAGATCTGGATTCTGTTCTTCTTCATCACTACTGTAATAACCATTACATTTATGAAAATCTGGGAGTATTTTACAGAAAGATCCTTACCTGTTTGGCAACCATGGCAATTTCAGTTAGGACCTTAGTTGGACAAAAGCTATTTCAGAGGAGATTTCTTATTAATTTCTAAGTTGAACTAATCATTTAATTGACGCAAATGTACAACATGATAATGCTCGAGTCAAAACAATGGATCTCTATGGAGATATATCTATGCAGTACCATTTAATTTTTTTTCAAAACGTAATGTATACAGTTGTGAGCTTATCACAATGGATGAACCAATAGCCTTAAAGCTGCAGGCCGCAACTTTTTTGTGTTAAAATTTACAAAAAGGATATATGAGAATATACAACATGAATCAATTTTCCAAACCGTGTTTTTGTCTTACCCTGAATCATCATGTTGCTTGAAGTCCAGTGTAAAGTTTCCACAGTCAGTGATGATTTTGGGTGCCATGTCATCTGCTGGTGTTTGGTCCACTGTGTTTCCTGAAGGCCCACAGTCAACCAGTCGTATACCAGGACATTTTAAGCGCACTTCATGCTTCCTTTCTGCTGACAAGCTTTATGGGATGCTGATTTCATTTCCAGCAGGATTTAGCACCTGCCCACACTGCCAAAGGTATCAAAAGCTGTTCAATGATCATGGGTTACTATGCTTGATTGGCCAGCAGACTCACCTGACCTGAACCTTATAGAGAGATAGTAAAAATCTGAATACTTTAATGCATTCTTGCTGTTCATTACATGTTTAGTCTATAGTTTTGCGTGTTGAGTGATTTTTACCCACCGTGAACTTGATCAGGGAAACTCAATTAGCATGGTATTTTCCCACACCTTATTTGACTCTAAAAAAACAAATGGAACGTGCATGTTTATACACAAATGACACAACTTTGTTTTGTGAATAGCCTCCTGAATGATCGTAGTGGAGAACAGGCCTTTCAGACATCAGTCACTCCTCCTTCAGCTTGCTTAAGTTTGGCTCCTCCTTGAATGCTTTTATTTTTTCAGATTAAAGCTGAAGACGGATACGCTCTTAGTCAAACCAGCAGCTTTGAGGACGAAAATCAGTCAGCTCTCCTCATTTATTTTGGCTAAGGATCTGCTTAAGGTATGAAATATTATGTTTTGTTTGTCTTTTTATTTTCAGAAATATCCAATAGTTTGAATATTTCACTTCACATTTAACTTTTAATAGTAGACTATGGTGATGACATAAATTTGATCTTCTTTGTAAGTTTTTTGATCCTCTGACTTCAGCTGGAATGGAAATACTGGGCAAAAAGAAACTAGTTTTGACCTTCAAATGAGTCATAATGAGTCACTCCGGCTGTTCCTCAATTCCAAGAACACAACCTTATTTTCTCGCTGAGACCGGTTTTGCCAGTCCGGCTGATGCACACCAAATGTAACCATAACATCACACACAAATGTCACAACCTATTTAAACATTTCTTTCATATGATTTTAGACATTATTTTCATATAATTTTTTTTTTACTTCACCACGTTATTTATGAAAAAATATGTTACCTGCTTTGTCAATGTTAATTTTTTTTTAAATGACAATAAAATAATGCGGGCTTTCTTCAGGTTTTCACTTTATTAAGACTAATCAAAACAAACTGACAAACGTTTACTTTCACAAACTTTAAAGGATTAGTCCATCCAAGATGTTCAAGTCTTTCTTTCTTCAGTCGAAAAGAAATGAAGGTTTTTGATGAAAACATTCCAGGATTTTTCTCCTTATAGTGGACTTCAATTTTGAAAAAAAAAAAAAAAAAAAAAATGTAAATGTATATGCTTTATATAAACAATGATCGCCAGTTTACGCTGTATGTCCTACACATTCCCTATTCTACTTACGGAACACAGCGCCAATTCCATTTTTTTTCCGTGAGTGGAATAGGGAAGGCGTAAGACACACACAGTGTAAGCTTTTTGGAGAATATGGAAAACAGAAGCACGTACAAGGCTATATCATTGGTGTTTGTAAAGCATATACAGTTGTATTTTTTTCGAAAATGACAGATCGTTTTACTATATAAGACTCTTATTCCTTGTCTGGTTTCGTTTAAAGCCCTTTGAAGCTGAAACTGTAATTTTGACTTTAAACCGTCTGGAGGCCGTTGAAGTCCTTAAAAGGAAAATAATCCGGGAATTTCCTCAAAAACCTTAATTTCTTTTCGACTGATGAAGAAGACATCTTGGATGACATGGGGGTGAGTAAATTATCAGGAAAAGTTTATTTGAAAGTGAACTAATCCTTTAAACTTTTTAAACTTTTTTTTTCTCTTTCTCTCTCTTGTGTTTGATCTCTATCGCTCCTCTGTTGCGTCTGTTGTGCTGAAAAAATGGTGTAGGATTTACTCTGAAGTCTGAAACAGTTTTCACTCAGAAATCAATGGCACATTTTACGAATAGCCTACTTCATTTTCATTTACAGTCTTAAATAGGGACACGAGTGCATTCATGCTAAGTAAATCTAAAATGTAAATGGTATTTTTTAGGCCTACGGTCAAAATAATAATAATAATAATAATAGATTATTTGCTGCTTGTTTTGTATAAAAGTAACGCTATCTTTGGCTTATTTTACATATATTTTTCGTATTTTCCATCTTTTCAGTCTCTTTTAGAGATGCCGGCAGTCAGCAGTCCAGATGATCCAGTGATCCGGATTCTTCTGATGGGCAGAAACAAGATAATCTGGAAACATTATACTGGGAGGAAAAAAAAGAGTTTAAAAGAAGCATGAAGCTGAAGTTTGTAAGGAAAATAAACCCACAGATTGGTGTTTTCTTCATCCGCCTGAGCAGACGTTGTGCATGTTTGTTTGCGGACATTCTTCCAGAAGGATATGGAAAGTGTTGTTCTTTTTACACTCGCAGTGCGGTTTTCAGTAATGGCTGGTAATAGTTTAGGGTGTGGCAGGTCTATAGACAAACAGACAGAGCGGCTATCAAATATCAACCTGCAGGAGGAGTGGCAGATCGTGAGGTCAGGATGCCTCTATTTAACGCGATGCCTCTATTTCAGACTTTCTTTCTGCTCTCAATTCACCACAGAACTGCTCATCACAGGTAGGACACATGTTGTTTGAAAAAGATAGGTTTGATTGGCAGGTTATAAGTATATTGTTCTTAAGGCGAGACACTGCAGGCAAAAACGCTGTTTTTTGACGCATCTGTCAATTTTGAGATTGCTTTTTGGCTTTTTAAAGTTTTTTTTTTTTTTTTTTTTTTTCTCAGACCCGTACTACGGAGCCCCGGACATGACATGAAGGCAAAAAATAGTAGGCCTAGGCTAATTCGTGCGCACGATTTATTAATTCGTTCCCTCGATTTACTAAAACGTGCACACGATTTATTTATTTCTTCTTGCATGTCATGTGTGGGGCTCAAGCATGACGGCAGTTTCACATCTTGTAGATTAGGCCTACACACATTAAATACACCCATTGCTATGATAAATAACGTCGTCGTGATTGCAAACTTCCGCATCTATCCCGACACATAAGTGTTTGTGGTTCGGCCTAAAACATGATGCGAATGTTCGGGAATAACCCAATAACCCAGTTTGTCCGTAAAGAATGGGGAAAGTAAAATGTTAACGAAAAGATGTTTAGTTTTTCACTCGCATCTCAGTTTTAACACAGTAGCCTACAAGCAATAAAGGAACGTGTCGAAAATTTCCAGTTGAAAAAACGTCCATAATGTACTTAAAGTGTTCAATTTTCACTCACTAATTTTATATTAGAAATGTGCAAATTTGCGCATATTTATTTAAAGCGTCATTTGTCTATTTAAACAACATTTTAGACTTGCGTTACAATTTTTTTTTTTTTACAATTCTTAATGCGAGTCATTCTACGAAACGGGTGCAAAACTTACAAGTTTGGTCTAGCAATACCAGGTGGTATTTGTACAATTAACGGCTTCAGTAGGATATAATTTCACTTTGAACATAAACTGCACATTGTTACTTTTAACCCCGCCAGTTGGAACGAAAGTAACACAACAATACAAGCTAGATTTGTGTTAGTGTTGTTTTTATTGAATATACCTGACTATGACTTTGTTAGTATGTAACCGCAAACATATTTTGTCCTATATCTTTGCCAAAAAAAAAATAAAATAAAATAAAACAATTTTTCATATATGTATATTAAATGATTTTCTAAAATAATTCGCCATCCCAAAGAATATATATAGGCCTATATATATTCTTTGGGATGGCGAATTATTTTCTAGAAAATCATTTAATATGCATCTGATCTGTGACCACGTAGCCTGCGTGGGATAGCCTATTCACTTCCCATATGGCCACGGAGGAGAATCGGAGGGTCACATTCAGCGGACAGACACCGACACATTATTTTTTGTAATTATTTCAACAAATGACGACCAAAATCAAACTCTAAGCTCGTGAACAGTTTTGCAGTGACTGTGTGCAAGTTACTCATTCACAAGCCGAGTGAGAGTCATATACTCGCAAATGCAATATTAATTATTAGTCTACACCACAACAAAATACAAAACTTTCAAAAACACTCAGCGGTGTGATTATTTTATTGATAGGCAGTATTAGATTTGTTATCCGGCGTCTTCCCATGACCTCCTCAACCTGCACAAAGGTGAAAATTGTAGACCTTCCTCTCCCTCCATTCTGTAGACAAAGCAGTGTTTCTCTGCAACACTGCACTGATGCAATATGATGTGATCTCAGCACAATCTGATAGACTAAATGTGCCTCTGCTGCTCGAAATAATAATATCAATTCTGTTCATAGCTATTTTTTATCCGCTAATAGTGCTAAAATGTAAGATAAAATAATGTGTGATAATTGATGGAAATGCAATACATATACACGTGTATTTCACGCGTGAAATACACGTTAAATACGCGTGAAATACGTGTTAAAAATCAGTTTGAATGGGTCGTGTCACTGGCTGCTGAGAACTTGGGTCAAACCATTTCTGTGAGCTTTAGGGGGTGTACCATTAATTTACTAGGGTGCCACCATTTAACATGCTAGATCAGCTTATTCCGCCCTTTTATTTTGTCTTTTTTTAAATAACCTAAAGAAATAACATATTTAAATTGCCGTTTTATGAAAAAATAGATTTAATTTTTCCACTTATGCCATTTTTTAACAACGCCCTTACACTTACTGACAGTAAAATGCGGCATTATAAGCTCACTGAATGTGAGTATGCTCTCTCTCAGCTATATGACCTGCACAGTTTTTTCTCTGGTGTGTGTTGGGGTGGGACACATAGGCTAACTGAAGTGTGTGACTTGAGATGATAGACCTGGGCTGCATTTCCCAAAAGCATCGTAAGCCTAAGTTGATCGTAAAAACTATCGCACGAGTGATCTTAATATTAAGGTCTGTTTCCCAAAAGCATCGTGACTTAAGTAGCACTTGACAATGATCGTAGATCTACGAGTGCTCTGGAGTAATAGTGAAGCTCTAAGTGCATCGTAAGAGAGTTAACCACAGGACAACCGGCAGATTACACCTTCATTCAAGTGCAATGTGTATAACATAGCTAAGGTTTTGACTGTGTTTATCTTAAATACTCTTTGTTGTTTAAATTTATTTATAAATGAAATAATTACAAAGGGAAGAAAATTAAGAAATAAAAATACACATGATGTCATAAATATGTAGAATAGTGCTGATAAAATTTGTCTGTAGAAATTGGTTAGATGAAGTACATAATTTGTGCTACTGTCACCCTTAATATCTACCCTTTATATAGGCCTATTCATATCTAAACTTGCATGTTATGTTTTAAAATTGAGTTTATGGTTGAAAAAAGTCAGTCATTTCAGAAACACATGGACATCAAAAACATTGAATGACAGTTTGATTGATTTCACACACACACACACACACACACACACACACACACACACACACACAATGAGGTTCAGTTCAGTCATTGAAAGTCTAATTTAAACCTGAAAACAACAAGCTTTTAGGATTTTGAAAAGTTTAAATATAGACTACATGTAAATTTGTAAGGCCAAAGTATCGGCTCTGATTTGGACAACGGTCACTTCTGTAGTGAATATTACAGTTTTTTTCGATTGCTAAACGACAGTGGGCACAACTGGAGTCACATGTGCAAAACTCTAACTACAGTCTGCACAGCAGCAGTTCATGTGGACCAAACTAGTTCGTTTTCATTGCTTGAACACAGTTTTCAAAACTCTACACACTTATCCCATGACTTTAACCACAACCTGCACAACACTGTGGATTTACAGCACTTTGTTCAAATGCTAACACACTGCTGTCAAAACTGTGAACCACACATTGAAAAACAGAATAGATTTCAGCCTTGTGCCTTTCAAACACTGCTGATTGCAATTTTGCAGGATTAGCCCCTCAATTATTTGTTCGAATTACAGTATGTACTTTTAGTTTCTAACTTTTTTTTCTCATTACTGTAATTCTGTAAATTACTACAGACTATTGAAGCAAACTGCTCATTTTCATTTATCTTAAAGAACTGTTATGTTCTAAAAATTTAAATAAATCATGTGAAAGAATGTCACTCTTTTCTTTGAAGAAAATATTACTTTGTATGAAGTCACTGAAATTGTTCAAACTGTAAAGATGAAAATTCTGTATTTTTTGTGTTGGTGTTTGATGCTAGTGTTTTTACTCTCAGCGTGTTCTGAGTGACAGTGTGTTTTATCTCAGTGAGGGTTGTGCATAGTGTTTGGCTGCACTGAGCCTGTTTTGAGCCATGTGTTAACTGTTTAGCTCAGGTGACTGTTGGTAGTGCAGACTGTAGTTAGAGTTTTGCACATGTAGCTCCAGTTGTGCCCACTGTCGTTTAGCAATCGAAAAAAACTGTAAGCTGCATGTCATTTGGAGTGTGTCCACTAGAGGGCAACAAAGAGCTTTATTCTCAGAGTCAGCAGAGTGTTGTTGTCTTTGCTCCTTGATTAGCATCTGCCAAATAAAGACACATAAATTACATCCTTCTGCCTCCGTATTCTGCTGCCTTACAGTATATTGCACTTCAAGTATGTTTTTATTCTTTTTACATAATATTTGTTATATTTGCATTTAACATATCTCGATAAATGTTATCACACCAGTAATCAATATACTTAAAGTGTAAGCAATCTTACAGCTGCCATCTCAAATGGTCTACAGTGATGAACAGACAGATATAGACAGTCTAGTTAAAACACAACAACACCAGTGTTTGCTGAAACCCATCTGCCAGTAGTAACATTGTACATCGGTGGTTCTCAAACTTTTTTCCCAGTGGGCCGCACAATGGTCCAAGTGCAAGTCTCACGGTCCGCATATAATTTACATATGACGTCACCAATGCAAACCAATCAGATTTAATGTTGTGGTATTAGCAGATAATACTATTATTATACCAAGATGTTGCACACAATAAATAACAAATAAAAACTAACTTACTGACATTAGCTTTACAATAATTATCAGTAGGCCTAATGCTCAATGAACACACAAACTGTATATACAATCACTTTAAGTTGCTATTTAATTCTGTATGACTGTATGACTCTCTTCAACATCATCGCAATAGTCACCAAACAATCAAATAAATGCCTTAATAAGCAAATGTTACTCAGCTCTTTTTACAAACAACACTGAGCGCACTGTAGGCTAATTACAATCTCTGACGATATCAAGCATTCTGTCATGTCGCAATCCCTCGCGCAGCATCGGATCCGCGAGCGCGCGCAGAGTTGGGCTCATCCAGCCGCGGGTGCGCTGATGCGGTTATTTTTACTGATTTAAAATACATCAAACAAACACATCGAATTCACAGTTCAGTCTTTTGAAATTGTAGGTTTTGCTTGTCAAGTACTTTACTACAGAGCAAACAGGAAGGCTGCCCATCTCGCTCATTAACAGCAAACTGATTCTTCCATTCTTCTTACCTTTACTGCTGATGCTGCGATTCTTCTTGTTTGCATGTGTTCCTTAATTTTATCTTCCACATTTAGTTTTTCTCCTTTAATAACAAATTTGACCATTTTGAGGCTTAAATTTACAAAATTAATGGCTACTGTTTGAATTCTTCCTAAGCGCGCACTTGTTTGTTTCGTTAACTGAGTGATTGCGTCATTAGCCTACATTGCCTGATGTCTGAAAATAATAAATGCTCACCAAAGTTATTTTATATGACAAATAAAGCATTATAGCTCATTTATATATATTTTTAATTCACTTTTCACTTAATTCACAATTAATTTAAATTTTAAAACAAAAATAAATTGTATGCTAATTTTTATTTTTATTTTTATTATTATTATTATTATTATTATTGTGGTCGGCATATCGCGGGCCGCATTTATATTTGTGACAGGCCGCAGGTTGAGAACCACTGCTCCACACCCATTCAAACGCTTAGCCTACTGCGCGTGAAGCGTCGCGTCGCGCGACTCGCGCCCAATTACATCAAAAGTATATGCTCACTGGATGTCATGGCAACTGAATCACGGAGGAAAAATTTAAATATCTCGCCTTCGCTTTAATTTCGGACCATCTCCAAAAAGACATAAAACACTAAACAAATGATTTTGACATGCATTTATCAAAGTAGGAAATCCAGATTTTTAATCCCTTAACACAATTACTGCTGTTGAAATACGAAATGGAGGCGGGTCCGGATCCGGACCGGAGTCCGGACTTTGAGAAGTGCTGTTGTACATGTTTGATATATTTCCAGTAACTTAAGTTATCAAAGACTTTGACTGTTTGTCACTTTGTAGGACTGTAGGAGAAATAATGACCGTCAGCTTGGTCCAAAGCTCCTGCAGCAGGTCTGTAGAGTTTGAACAACTGAATAAAAATGATCTGGGAGATGGATAATGTCAAGACCTTATAGCTGGGTGGTGAAGTGGACTTCAGTCCATCAAGATCATCCTTTTAGCACAACCATACCGAACATAAGAGACGGCAGCTGAGAATGTGTTCATGCTAATATAGGGTCAAAACATCCAAGCAAAGCTAATGCAACATCTGGACTGATATCTTCTCCACAAACCTTCCAGTACCTCTGAAAAATATTCTTACAAAACCCTCGGGGCAAAACCAAAAAAAAAAATACTATGTAAGTCAATGGTGCCCCAGATCTGTTCAGTTTCCCGTGATCTTCAAAATATCTTCCTTTGTGTTCAACAGAACAAAGAAATGTGTACAGGTTTGGAAACACATGAGGGTGAGTAAATGATGACAGGAGTTTCATTTTTGAAAATGAAGTGAACCACTGCTTTAAATAGCTTTAACATTAAATATAAGTATTGTCATGTAAATACCTGCCAGGAGACAAGAGGTAAAATGAATATATTTGGATGTTTGTTTTCACTGTTTATCTACTTTTTTCAGCAGGCAGATGCAGACTTTGTCATTTCCAGGCAGAGTTCAGTGAGATACTTCTGTTTCAGTGAGGGGAGTGATGGAGTATTTTATCCATCCTTCAGAAAACAATTGTAGAATTAGTTTGCTTATTATAAAAGCTAGAAGTGTTGTGAGGCCTCTTGGCCTTTGTAACTGTAAGGATCAAACAAGTTTACTTGGCCACAGAGCATATTTTGTTGGTAATTTTCCACCAGACAACAGGTGGCTGCGAAATGAACAAGACCATCATTAAAGGGTGTCACGTGAAGGCCTCTTGCCTCCGGGGAGTATGGACTGTTTTGATACAATGTTTCATTTGGCCAATGGGAAAAGGGTTGACCATCAATTGGCAGAAGGCCATGAGAGATTAAGTCAAAAGATGTACAGTAGTTGGCAGTCGGCCACCCTTACTGAGAAAATTGTCTCTTACATAAGAAACACCTGAAGTTGGTGAATTGACTGGGGTGGAAATGTTGGGGAGTACATGGGAAAGAAATGGAGGAGAGCCCCTGTAAGTGAGAATATGTTCTTCTTTGGTGTGTTTTAAGAGATAAGAAAACTGTGCCCCAGCTAGAGAGATTCAGATGTGGAGCAGGCATCTCAATTTATTGTTTGACAATAAAGTTAAATACTTCTGAGACCTGGAACTTCGACTCTGAGGGTTTTATTCAAGACCAGAACTGAAGGGACACAGGGACACACATTTGGGACAGGGCCTAAATGTGAAAATAAACGAATGTAGAAATAAATAAAAGTGGAAATAAATAAAGTAGAAATAAATAAATTACAAAGTAAATGTTTTTTTAATATATATATATATATATATATATATATATATATATATTTCTGTATATTATTTTTTTTTTTTTTTTTTTTTTTAATTTTGAAAGCTTTGGAACTCCATACGAGAACACCATTCCAGAGCTGAATATAACTGTAACTATATTATAGTGTACTGCCATGTAGGTATTTTAATATGCAGATGTTTTTTTTTCATCCATTTTGCCAATAAATGATTATTTGTTAAACTTCAAGTGGTTAATCCATGTCTTCTGAAAAGATACATTCACTTTACATGATGAACCGATTTTAATTTAGGCTTTATTTACATATAACATTGATCAAATACCATTAAAATAATCTCACTTAAACATTGCTCATTCTTTGTTGCTTACAGCACAAGGAAGTTTGATTTAAATCTGAATTTACAAAAAGACAGGTAAACAGTCAGTAATGAATTAATTTATAACGCATATTACCATAATTCAATTAAGGTATTTTGAAATATGAAAACACCAAATATTTATACGCAGTGTTTTAAGAGCCATACCCCCCCATACCGAGAGCCCCTTCCTTTGCTCAACTCAAATAGGTGGATCAATCTTACTGACTTTTAGAGATATGTTTGCAGGTTTTTACAATCACAAAACAACAGATTAAACAATCAATATACAGTATATACTGAACATGGCAATCTTAAAAAAATCTCAAATCTGATTCTCATGAAATATTTTAGAGAACTGAAGTAGAAATTAGTGTAGGAAGATCTGGCCTTTGTTGTTCAATCAGATTAACTGGCCCTTATTTTCTTTTTGACATTACTATTGTTGCTACTGCTGCTACTGCTGCTACTGCTGTTACTACTGCTACTGTTACTCTTGATGCTCCTACTCCTACTACTCCTGCTACTCCTGCAGCTCCTACCACTCCTCCTCCTCCTCCTCCTCCTCCTCCTCCTATTACCCCATAGTCCCACAGTTTTTGTTTGAAAGCCTCTTGTTCAATCTTCCTCTGGGCTTTTTTATATATCTCATTAGTATAGTGCTGTCCTCCATTGTTCTTCACCATTTCATCAATCTTCTGCAGCAGTTCTGTGACCTGAGAGCGATTATTCTTGTCTTCATTGTTGAATGAGTGAAATCTGCCACCGCACTCATCAATAAGAGCCCTGAGATCATTACTTTCACTGATGTATTCATCTAATGAAATACCCTTCAGATGATCAGCGTGAGTGAACAGAATGATGGTGTGATGAGAAGCTTCTTTTCCAAAGTTTTCCTGAATCCATTTCACTGTTTTCTTCTCTTCTTCTGTGAATCTCACACCCACTCTGATGACCAGCAGAAACACATGAGGGCCAGGAGCAGACATGTAGATGCACTTCTTGATCTCTTTCTTCAGCTCTTCTTCACTCATTGATGTGTCATATAGTCCTGGAGTGTCGATCACTGAGATGATTTTATCCTCCACTGTTGTCACACGTCTTTGACAGCTTCTAGTAACAGACTTAGAGGAAACACCATGTTTAAACTCAAAGTTGCCGATGATGGTGTTTCCTGTTGAACTCTTTCCTGATCCAGTTCTACCCAACAGCAGAATCCTCTGATCTGCTAAAGAGAGGAGTTTAAAATGTTATTTACACTTGTGATAATAATTCAGCACGTTGTCTTTGTTCAATAGAGGGCCTCAAGATGACTTAAAATAAGACAGAACAAGCATAAAATAAGTTAACTAACATTATTTTAATTTTTTCCCCCATCAAATAACCTGGGTTCCTGTTGCTTTGAAAAACCTGGATATACTGTACAAGGTCAGCTAATATTAAAAGTGTGATTTCTAGAAGTTCTAAAAGATTCTTTGCCCCCATATCACATTTTTTGTTTGCCTCCACTTCATGCAACCAAGACATAGATTATCACATACATATAATTTACCTTTTTTACATGAAAATCTCTCAGAATTAAAAGAAATGAAACCACAAATGGCTAAATATTTACCCAATTTAAAGCGCAATCTCTCTTCAGCAATCTCCCTTATCAGTCCTTTAATCTCTTCCGGATCTTCTTGGTCTGCAGCATCCTTCTTTCTCAGATTCAGTTTAAGTCTATTTCTGTAGTTTTGTCCTCCATTGTTCTTCATCATTTCATCAATACGCTTTAAGAGCATCGTGATCTGGTAGGGATCACATTCATTTTGCTGTTTATCACATGATATCTTCCCTCAAAGTAGTTCAGCAGCTCTTTTATTTTTCACTCTCAGTGATTTGAATCCATTTTCTTTTGGATATTTTTTCTCGTCTAATAAACAGCACCATAGTGAACCTCATAGCTTGAGCTCCAAAGTTCTCCTGAATTTGCTCCACAACGTTCCTCTGCTCCTCTATGAAATTCTCCAGGTTGATGATGAGCAGGAAGACGTGAGGACCAGGATCAGAGAGATCCAGACTCTTTATCATCTGCTTCTTCTGCTCTTCATCAGTCAGGTGAGTGCTGAAGAATCTGGAGTGGTCGATGATGGAGATGTTTCTGTCTTCTACTCTTCCTCTCTGTCTCTCACTTTCTATCTGTGCTCTCTTAAAAGCCTCTTGACCCAGTATTTCATTGCTATTGGACTCTTTCCAGCACCAGAGACTCCCAGCAGCACATCCTCAGATCGTTTAAATCATGTTGTTCATCAGGCTCTGTGAAAGAGAACGTCACTTTAATTAGCGTGTTTCAAAGATGACATTTATTAAGCACGAGCAGACAACAGCCTCTATTTATGCTTTTAAATGAGTAAGTTTGCTTTCATCTAAATTATATAATTAACTTTAATCATTTTGACGAAAATCACAGTCATTTATACTGAATTACAACGCTCTAGTCTATGTTTTCATACAAGTATTTTAATAAAAATAATATTAAATTTGATAACAAATCTTTCAAATAAATAGAGACACAAATATTTAATTCCTTCCAGGAACAGCAGGGAAACACTAGTGTACTAACATACAGTAAGTGTATTTGTCCCTTATACAGAGGTGATGTAATGTGTCTTCTGCTAGACCTTCATCATTCCAGAGAAAATTTAAATTACCTTAAATAAACAGGTAAAACCTAGTGTATGAGATAAGCTGTTGCCAAACAGAACTCACATACACATTCTAGTAATCTACTAGACTAGTAGGAAGGGATGGGGATTATAGCTTTTTTCTTTAGGCTGCCGTGATCAGCACAGTATGGCTTACAAAACTCTGCAATCATGAGTTCAGTGAAAGACAGGTAATTATATAAGGGTGTACTCACACTAGGCACGGTTGCCTTGAGCTGAGCCCGAGCATGATTTTCCACATATTTTCCTTTTACCAAAGCAATTGTTGCTACTGCTGGTACTACTGTTTCTGCTGCTCTTGATGCTCCTACCACTACTAATCCTCTTATTACTGTAAGAGCTTTTTGCCCGCAAATTTTTTTGAATCACAAATTATTCCAAAAAATTAGGACACTTTTCTTAGGATCGGATGGAAAAGAAAAATCAGATGAGCCCAAGTTCTGCCTCTGCTCGAGGCCGTGCATAATTTGTGATGGACATTTGCATTTATAAACATTATATTTTCATGATTGTTTAATATTCTTTATAAGTTTTGTTTTATCTGCCACTATTATGTAAGTTCCTATGTGAGGACTTTTATTTTGACGTGTTTCCACGAGCACCGCACATTGGGTAACAGGAAATCACGAGCTTATGGCGCAGCAAACGCTTAACATATGTTTTTGTTGCATCTGATTCGATCATCCTTCTAAACCCTGTCAAAAGCGATGGCTGTAAGTGTAACGAAGCGGGACTCAGACAGAGATCCATTTGCAGCTTTATTAAAGTAAGCGTGGTTGTACAGGCAGGGTCTAGTCAGGGGCAAACAGGAACAGCAAGGGAATCGTGGTCAGGATACAGGCAAAGGATCGAGACAGGCAGAAATGGGTCATAAAACAGGAAACAGGCAGAATCAGTAACAAACAGGCAGACAGGATACAAACGCTTAGAATTGTCACAGGGTGAATCAAGACTTTGCAATCAGGTGGTGTGTGTGAGTCTTTTATAGTCCAGGTAATGCATGGCAGCTGGGTGTAGTGATTAGTGTAGAGTGAACATGTGACTGGCAGGGAGGATTGTGGGAAATGAAGTCCGGGAACTGACAGGAACAGACGGTGATCATGACATAACGCCCCCCTCCCGGAAGGCGCGTCCTCGCAGCGTAAAATGAACAGCTAGGGAGGGAGGGAGGGTGGGTGCATTGGAGACCTGCATGCAGACAGGAACGGGGTCCCCAATGCAGGTCCAGGAACTCGGGCAGCCATGGTGGGTCAGGAGCCTCGGGCGCCACGGGGCGTCGGGAGCTCGGCAGCCACGTCGGGGTCGGGCAAGCTGCGGGTCGGGCAGCCACTGCGGGTCGGGAGCCTCGGGCAGCCACTGCGGGTCGGGAGCCTCGGGCAGCCACTGCGGGTCGGGAGCCTCGGGCAGCCACTGCGGGTCGGGAGCCTCGGGCAGCCACGGCAGGTCAGGTGGCTTGGGCAGCCGCAGCAAAACAGAGTCCATAGATGACCACGGTGGGTCAGAGTCCATAAACGGTCCTAGTGGGTTACAGTCCATGGGCGGCCATGACAGTTCAAAGGCCGATGACGGCAGTGGCCAGGCAGGGTTGGGGAATTTAATGGAGGCCGTGGCGGGGTCGTGGGCAAGGAGCTCAGGTGGTGCCAGCAGGGCAGACAGTCTGGGCGGCGGCGGCAGGGTCTACCAAGGGTGCTCCATGGCCGTATCAGGGAGAGCGGGCAGCTCGGTGACGGCCTCCGTGGCCATAACAAGGAGAGCGGGCAGCTCAGTGACGACCTCCGTGGCTGTATCAGGGAGATCGGGCAGCCCGGTGACAGCAGCGGGCTGGGACTGCTCTGGGACGGCAGCGGGCTGGGACTGCTCTGGGACGGCAGTGGGCTCGGGCTGGTAGACTGGTCCAGAGTCAAAAGCGCCTGAGTGCATCCTCCAGGCACGTAAGGCCGCCAAAACATAAAAAGTGAAGACAGCCCTCTTGGCCATCACAGGACTGACAGGGAGAGCATGCTGGACTGGAGTGGACTCACTGACTGGAGCGGATTCACTGACTGGAGCGGATTCAGGAACGGACTCACTAGCTGGAGTGGGCTCTGGAGCGGACTCAACGGCTGGAACGACCCCTTTGTTCACTGACACTGAAGGGGTGGCCATCTTGCCCGTGAGCACTAGCGAAACAGCCATCTTGTCCAACGCATCCAGAGAGCTTGAGTACGATGTAATGGACGAACTTGAGTGCGTTGCGACCGGCGAATCTGAGTGCGTTGCGACCCGCTGGCTTGAGTGCGAAGCGGCTGGCTGGCGTGCATGCAAAGCGGCCGGCTGGCTTGAGAGCGAAGCCGCCGGCTGGCTTGAGAGCTAAGCGGACGGTGGAGGTTTAGGAATGTCAGCCGCTCGTGCTGAAGACAGCGGTGGATCAGCCACACTGGAACGCAATCCTCTCCACTCTCGGACAGGACCAGTGACGTGACTCTGGGTGATCAGCGGAGGCGTGGCGTTGCTCTGGGCGATCAGCGGAGACGTGTGACTTGATTTTGCTCAGGAAGATCAGCGCTGACTTGACTCTGTGTTGTTATGATGGCAGCCGCCATCTTGTGAATGTCCTTTGGCGCGGCGGCCATTACATGATGCAGCGAGGTGTCGCATTTCTCCGTGACACCCACAGTAAACGGAGAGCCAACAGTCAATAAAGCATAATCCAAAAAGCAAGTAAGTGATGAACGCGGCCCCTCTTGTCTAAGTTTATTCTGAAGGGGTTGGTTAACGCCATCACAGAAAAAGTCAATCAGTGCACAGTCAGGCAGATCAGAACAATAAGCAATGTCCAAATATTCCTCAATGTAATCCTCCAGTGACCGTGAGCCCTGCTTGAGCCCTAATAATAATAGTGCAATGTTCCTACCAGACCAGGGTTCACCGAAAGCTGCTGGATCGTTGTTGCGGCGAAGTCTTCTGTAACGAAGCGGGACTCAGACAGAGATCCATTTGCAGCTTTATTAAAGTAAGCGTGGTCGTACAGGCAGGGTCTAGTCAGGGGCAAACAGGAACAGCAAGGGCTAGGCAGAATCGTGGTCAGGATACAGGCAAAGGATCGAGACAGGCAGCAATGGGTCGTAAAACAGGAAACAGGCAGAATCAGTAACAAACAGGCAGGCAGGATACAAACACTCAATTGTCACAGGGTGAATCAAGACTTCGCAATCAGGTGGTGTGTGTGTGAGTCTTTTATAGTCCAGGTAATGCATGGCAGCTGGGTGTGGTGATTAGTGTAGAGTGAACATGTGACTGGCAGGGAGGATTGTGGGAAATGAAGTCCGGGAACTGACAGGAACAGACGTCATCATGACAGTAAGTTTATTTGAATCATCCATCTGTTTAATGTTGCAAGAGTTTAACGTGATATAATCAAAGATGTTTATGTTTTTGGCGATTGGTGCTAACGTGGTGTATTGATAATGCTTCTAACCTGAGTTAGCGATGTATCTATATACATTTCACTCATTGCACTGTTAATAAGCATAATTTCATTTTGATTGTAATAATTTTTCCTTATTTCTTTTATTTAATTTACAGTTTTACTCGGTTCAATGGCCGTTGAGTTTGCCTGTGTAAACCACAAATTGGAATATTAAAGGAGCAAGGCACTCATATCCTGGCTCTTGAACAGAGTTTGGCTTGCTGTTTATTTATATTTCATGCTTGTCAAGTCAAATGTCAAGAGTCCCCAACTAAGCAAGCCAAAGGCGACAGCGGCAAGGAACCCAAACTCCATCAGGTGACATCAGGTGGCAAACAGGTGGCAAATAGGTGTTTAAATGGAGAGAAAAAAAAAAAAACCCTTGGGAGAAACCAGGCTTAGTCGGGGGGCCAGTTCTCCTCTGGCGAACAGTGCTTTGTTACGATTCAGATTGCTATAATAAGTTTGATAGCATCGCAACATTAAAAGTATTTGAATCAGAGTGACAAAACTACAGAGCCAGGGGCTTTTGATCTTGTGAAATACAAAATTATAGTTCTTTACATTTTATAGTTACATTTTACAGTTCTATTAATTTTTATATGGCACAATATAAATATACTGCCCTAACAAAATCAATTTTTTTATCAGTTTTTACCGTATCAATGTTTTTTCATAACATACATAAGGCCTTGAAATATTATGCACAGCCCTGACGAAAGCCACATTTTGCACAGTTTTTACCAGCCTTTTTTATGGATCCCTGAACTTGGCAAATAAAACAACAACGCACACATCCGTACTGCACCACCAGTCCATTCACAGTGCTGTCTCTCAGCCATCACTGTCACAGTCACCGTCTGTTTCGCCTTCCCTGGACTCCACTTCACAACATTCCTCTGGTTCCTCACCTGTACTCACTCTCCAATCACCTGCACTTGAAAGCCATCACCCTTATCTTTCTTCAGCACACTACTTGAGCCCCACGTTCACTCCAACACAGGGTGTGGTCTCATCTATGTGTAGCACAACGTCATGCATACCTGGACTCCTTGCCTGCTATTTACCTGTGTTATCCTGCTGTTGCCTCTCCTTCTCCTGTGTCCTGTTCTCCAGCTGATCCTGTAAAGACAATCCATTGATTACTCCCCAGCTAAGTGACTGTTTCCATGTGCTTGCATATCTACTCACCTGCTTCACCTGTCTGCCAGTTTCCGTGCCTCTGTTTATAATAAAGAGCTTGTTTATCACTTACCTGCCTGCCTCCGTCTATGTGCCTGATAGAAGTCCAGACCACATGCAGAGCACCATGGATTCTGGTAGGGATTAAGCATCAGTCTCATCTGCTTCATTTCATACTGTGCTTGCTGATCACCTGCTCACCCTGTCCCAGGATGACTGCCCAATTGAGGAGTACGTTACTGAGTTCCTTGATCTCTCTGTGCTGTGATTGAGTGATTCTTCCCTCACCGTCTGTGAGGTTGACGAGGACACTACCGCCACTCAACCACAGTCACCCTCATCTACTCCAGTCACCAGGGTCCCCACGCATGAACCTCCAGTCTTCTTACAGTCACTTCCCAAGATGGCTGCCAGTCCCAAGGCCCTTTGCAAGATGGCTGCCACTTCAGCGTCCCATAGTGAAATGGCCGCCACTCCAGTATCCCTTCCCAAGATAGCTGCTAGTCCCAAGGCCCTTCCCAAGTTGGCTGCCAGCCCAGAGTCCCTTTTTAAGATGGCCACCACCACGCTTGAGCCCTCAGAGAAGATGGCCACTGCCACAACTGAGCCCTCATTCAGGTTGGACATCACCAAAACTGAGCCCTCAGCAGTAATGGCTCCCACACTTGTGCACACTTGTGACCAGTGTTGCCACAGTTACTTTGAAAAAGTAACTTAGTTACTTTACAGATTACTTGATTTAAAAAGTAACTTAGTACTTTACAGATACTTGATTTTAAGTAACTAAGTTACTTACAAGTTACTTTATTAGTTACATCAGCAGCTGCGACAACATAAAAAATGACAACCGGTTTGCCAACACTCACTTTATTGGAAGTGTATTTTTAACAGTAACATCAACAATCTATCTCCTGACAATTAAAGTTGAACTTAAAAACTATTTCCTGAAAAAATACATGTTTTTACAAAAAATAAAGGCAGTCTTTCTTGACTTAACATAAATACTTGTTTTAATAAAAAATAAAATAGTCTTTCTTGACTTCACTTAACATAAATACTTGTTTTAATAAAAAATAAAATAGTCTTTCTTGACTTCACTTAACATAAATACTTGTTTTAATAAAAAAATAAAATAAAGAAAAAGACTATGAAAGAAGAAAAGGCTGTTCTGTGAGGCAGCGCGGCATTGACAGTGGTAGGGATCTTGTTTATTATGGCATGAAACGAGGGCGAATCAACCGTATTTAATGGCAGCATTTCCTCCACAACAAACTGCCCGACTAACTTCTTCAACTCTCCCCCACTTACTGGTTTTGCACCGAAGTCCAGCTTTTGTTGTTTGGGTGGTCGGGGACCTCCTGCTCTCTGCTTCTCATCACCTGGTGTGACTTGCTCTATAAGTTTGACTGCGCAGTGCTGCGACTCCAAATGTTTTTTTCAAATTCGACGTAGTGTTTTTGTAGCTAGATAACACTTTGTCGCCGCCAGCACAGAGTCTAGAATGCATCTAGAAAACGGACATCTCTCGCCTCCCTCCATTGTTTACATTTGTGCCGCTGCGTGGTACGTACACGTGACGTGAACTTCATGCATGCTGAAAACGTGACTTGTCGCATACGTGACTTCACTCCCCGAGATGCAAGAAGAAATAAAAATATATTTTTATTAAGGAAAATGACAAAAATAGTAACGCACAGTGACTTGGTTAAGTAACTTTAATCTGATTACTGGTTTGGAAATAGTAATGCGTTAGATTACTCGTTACTGAAAAAAGTGGTCAGATTAGAGTAACGCGTTACCGGCATCACTGCTTGTGACATACTCGTAGAATATGAGGGGATGACCTGGAAGCCAGAATCCGCTCCAGACTCCTTCCCAGTCTCCGCTCTAGTTACCGAACCTGCTCCTGTCTCCTTCCCAGTCTCTGCCGCGAGCCCAGAGGGGGCTCCAGTCCCAGCCCATGAGCCTGCTCCCTCCTGAGAGCCCGTTACAGCCCATGAGTCAGCTCCAGACTCAGTCCTCCACGAGCCTGCTCCAGCTCTCCATGAGCCCGCTCCAGCCCACAAGTCAGCTCCAGATTCAGTTCTCCATGAGTCCGCTCCAGCCCTCCATGAGTCCGCTCCAGCCCTCCACGAGCCCACTCCAGTCCTCCACGAGCCCGCTATAGTCCTCCACGGGCCCGCTCCAGTTCTCCAAAAGCCCGCTCCAGGCTCTGTTCCAGCCCACGGCCCTTTTCTTCTAATAAAGAGCTTGTTTATCACTTACCAGCTTGCCTCTGTCTGTGTGCCCGGACAGTCACAGAGGATGCTTTAAAACGGACACAAGACCGTGATATTAGATGCATAGTCCTACTGCTCTAACAACAGTCAAATTTCTCGAAAACATCACTCACTTTCTCAAAACCTTAAACATAAAAAACTAAATCTGCAAACAACATTCTGAGAACCACTGAATCTTTTGGCAAAATCAAACAATTGACTCAAAACAGTTTTATCTGTGCTCAAAATCAAACAAAGTTTGACAGCCATTCAAAATATAAAGACTACAGATCATTCATTACACACTGCATCAAAAAAAAAAAAAAAATATATAAATATCTATTATATATATATATATATATATAAAATAGCATCCAATGAATGCAGTTAAAGAAAAAGAGTATATTGTAACAAACTAAAAAAAAAATTGCAATTACACAAAAAAGTAAATCAACTTACAGTACTATTGTGAATATATTGGATACTGTATGCCCTACAAGTAGTATTGTACTGATTATTGTATTGTAGGCCTGTTGAATGCATGTGTATTCAGCACTTACTGTGAAAATACAGTAGTCCAACAGCAAAAGCCAAAAGGTTACAAAAATAAATAAATAAATAAATGAAAGCATCTTACAATACAGTCAAAAGAGTCATGCAACTGCAAAATCAAGGTCAATGAGAGATTCTTTGTAGATCAGCATTGTGTCTTCATGTTGGGTTCAGCCTGAGGAATTTGTCCACATCACAGACAATGTCATGCCAGGCAAAGGAAAAAAAAATCATCTAGTGTGCCAGATCCAGTCTTGACAACTGTCTCCACACCTTGCTCTTCCTCATCCTTATTCTCTTCGTCCTCATCCACCACCTCTTACACTCACTCTTCCTCCTTCCTCTTATATTGTATTGTTTCCATCCATTGTTGGTATCAACATTCAGTGCAACATTTTGAGTCAGTTTGGCACTCTGAACTGTCTTGTATTATGTACAGTTGGTTTGATCACATAATTAGAAATAAGTGTAATGCAGTTTTTTTCAATTGTTTACACGCAGTTTTGAAAACCGGGTTCTTTTTTTAAAAATATAATCACAATTATCCAAACACCACACTCAATTTGCATAATTCCAAGATTGTTTGCAAAATGACACACTTCAGTCAAAACATATACACATATTTGTGAAAATCCTATTATTTTCATTAATCAACACACAGTCCTCAAAGATCAGACACTATTGCAGCCAGTTTCACACTGCTGTGATAAATAAAAAACACACTTTTTTTAGGAAATAGCATGTGCTAGATTTTTGGCCAGACATAATTATGATGAAAAGAAAAATAGGGTCAAGATTAGTTTGAGATATAGGGAGAATGTACACAAACAGGCCTACTATAAACTTACCAAGCACTGCACAACACTGAATATTTCAAATATTTATTTCAATACTTACAGTATTTCATGGTTGATAGCATGGTCAATAAGTGTTGCACGGATTTCTTGATCAAATTTGGTCCTTGTCTTCTTTGTTCAGGTTCTATCAACTCTTCAAGTCCTTCTCTATCTCTTCCTCCCTTCTTCTCCTTTTCCCTACCTAGGCTCTTCCTCTACCTCCTTCATCTCTTCTTGAGCTCCCCCTTTCATTCTCACTCTTCTTCTTCTTCTAGCTCCTTCCATTTTGTTGAAGACAGGTGAACTCACCTGCTGCCTTTTATCACCCTGAGTGCTGCGTTTCAAATGTGCTTCACACCGGGTGGATGTGATTTCCAGTTGTTCATTGGTGTGGTCATTGGCAATCCGGGCTTTGTAATGACAAGGAAGTAACCTCACAATCCTTATCTGTGTCTAAGGTGTGAAAAGTGTGTAAGTTTTACAAATCAAATGTGTGTAATGTTGTGCAAAAAAAGCAGTGTGTGTTTGCAAATCTGTGGAGGTGTTTTGCTCATTGGAGTAGAATTTTGCAAATTGTGTGGAAAATTTTTATTTTAGTGTGTAACAATCGTAAAAAACTAAGAATTTTGAGTCATTGTGTGTAAAGGATGTACTGTGGGTAGTTGTGTTTAAATTTTGCCTGCTTGTGTTTAGCGTTTTGCAACACAAGTGCATCACAATGAGAAATGTGTTTTAGTGAGTGAGAATGTGTTTAGAGTTTGAAAAGAGTGCATGAGATTTGCAAACAGTGTCTAACTGCCTGAACTTGTTTAAGGTTTTAAAGAAGGAGTGATTTATTTGACAGACTGGTTTAGACTATGAGAATTGGTTCAGAGAATGGGATTAAGTGTTTCAGCATTTTAATGGGAAGTGACTTGACTTGTATGCATGTTCAGTAATATTTACCAAAAAACAGAAATGCAAGGGTCAAAACAGGGTATTGGTTCTCAAAACATGTGTTGATTTGTAAGTGATCAAATTAGGTATATTTACACTATAAACCAAAATGCAGAGGGTAAAAATACTTTCTTTCTTTCTGAAAACAGTCTTGATTTCTAAGTGATCAGTTAAAGGTGCCCTAGAATGTGTTTTCACAACATGTAATATAAGTCTAAGGTGTCTCCTGAATATGTCTGTGAAGTTTCAGCTCAAAATACCCCATAGATTTTTTTAATTATTTTTTTAACTGCCTATTTTGGGGCATCATAACTACACACTGCTTTTTGCAGCGCGCCGCCCCTTTAAATGGCGCGCTCCCCTCCTGCCCCAGGAGCTCTTGACTATATAGTGCATAAACAAAGTTCACACAGCTAATATAACCTCAAATGGATCTTTACAAGATGTTCATCATGCATGCTGTATGCATGCTTCGAATTATGTGAGTAAAGTATTTATTTGAAGTATAGTATAGAAGTATAGAAGTAAAGTATATTATTTATGAGTTTGAGGCTATGCTCCGTGGCTAACGGCTAATGCTACACTGTTGGAGAGATTTATAAAGAATGAAGTTGTGTTTATGAATTATACAGACTGCAAGTGTTTAAAAATGAAAATGGGACAGTCTTGTCTCCGTGAATACAGTAAGAAACAATGGTAACTTAACCACATTTAACAGTACATTAGCAACATGCTAATGAAAACATTATAAAGTTTTATAAATATCACTAAAAATATCATGATCATGGATCATGTCAGTTATTATTGCTCCATCTGCCATTTTTCGCTGTGTTCTTGCTTGCTTACCTGGTGTCTGTGCAGACAGAGTTAATACTGGCTTGTCTAATGCCTGAACAGGGCTGGCATATGCAAATATTGGGGTCAACATATTAATGATCCCACTGTTTATGTAACAGTCGGTGTTATGTTGAGATCCGTGTGTTTTCGGGAAGTCTTTTAAACAAATGAAATACGTTACATAAGTTACATAAGAAAGAGGAAGCAATGGAGTTTGAAACTCAATGTATGTCTTTTCCATGTACTGAACTCTGTTATTAAACTATGCCGAGGTAAATTCAAATTTTGATTCTAGGGCACCTTTAATGTGTAAGTGTTTCACACATGATGTTGGGTGGGTGATTGGGAAATGAGTGAGGTATTAGTGTTTCCCAAATAAAACAAAAGAGATGTTAGTTTTGAGGGATGTTCTTGTAGAAAACTGTTTAGAGTTTTGCAAAAAGTTTGTTTTACAATTGCAAATGAGTGTAAAGCAGGCAATGTGCTTAAAGTTTTGCAGACTTGGTCTGGAGATGTACAGTTGCAAGAAAATGTATGTGAACCACTTGCAGAATCTGTGAAAATGTGAATCATTTTAACAAAATAAGAGAGATCATACAAAATGCTTTTTTTTTTATTTAGTACTGTCCTGAGTAAGATATTTTACATAAAAGATGTTTGCATTTAGTTCACAAGACAAAACAATAGCTGAATTTATTAAAATGGCCCCATTCAAAAGTATGTGAACCTTGGTTCTTAATACTGTGTTTTGAACAGGATGACGATGTCACAATTTTTTTCATATTTTGTTTAAATATCATTGTTTTTCATTTAATACTGCCCTTCGGAAGCAGCATGTTTCCCGGAAAAAAATTAAGTACAATTTACCTTGATATTTGAATTAAAAAGTTTTCACCCCCCGACTCTTAATGCGTCGTGTTTCCTTCTGGAGCATCAGTGAATGTTTGAACCTTTTTTAATAGTTGAGTTTGAGTCCCTCAGTTGTCCTCAGTGTGAAAAGACGAATCTCAAAATCATTCAGTCACTGCTGGAAAAATAAAATATAAATAACATGCATTTTTTATGATCTCTCTAATTTTGTTAAAATTATTCACATTTTCACAGATTCTGCAAGGGGTTCACATACTTTTTCTTGCAACTGTATGAGTGATCTTTTTAGTGTGTAAGCAAAATTAAAAAACTGTAATTTACACAAGATTGTTGAAAATTATTCTGATAAAAGTGTTTTCCAAAAGTATGGCACTAATCTCCTGCACATACTTTACTTTCCTTCCTTTTTTAATTTTAATTCTCCTTTTTGAAATTTCTCTCTTGTTTTGCCTCCACTGCTGCTTAATCAACTGGATCCTATGATTGTGTAATTTAATAACAGTCTGCACATTTTTAATGTAGAGCGAACTCTGTCAGAGTCCACAGGACAGCACAATGAGTTCAATTCAGATAACAGTTCACTGCAGAAAAACAACTTCCTATTCCCCAAAAGACTGTCATCACTGCAGTGTCACAGAAATAAACTATTTAACCAATTACCATGGAAATCAAATTTAATTATAAACTGGCACCATTCCTGACACAAATGAGAGTATTAACACAGAATCAGGGCTCCAAACTGTGATATATATAACACACTTTTCTGTCAGATGGACTTACGTTTGGGCTGATCTGAATCTTTACCCACTGCAAAACAAGACAACACACTGTAAGTGAATCTGCTTAACATTATGGCTTGCCTTGCATTACTACATGATATTGAATTTCATCACATATTCACTATGAATACAGAAACATCAACAACCCTAATGTTGAGGACACAAATCAACCATGTGCATTTCATTCACTACATTTAATTGCTCTCGCATAATCCTGTAGTAGTGTCCTCAAATAACAAACTAACACACAAGACAAAACAAACAGAGACAAACAGATGAAAAAAAACTGACGAACTGTTCATTTAATAGAATGTTTAACATAAAACATTAGTAAACTAAAGTAACTGATGAATGTTTCACAGTAAGAGTCAGATCATGTAATGGACTTACTGTAGGGGCGATCAAAATCTAGACTGCTTCTGCCTGCTGCAAAACACACACACACACACACACACACACACACACACACACACACACAGTAAACAAGCTTTACAACATTTCACTGATGGATGAAAATAGTGTTATATAGAGCTGATTTTACAGATTTTATATGAATGTTTGAAAGGAAAAGAGCGACCTGGTTGTCAGAATCATAATGAATATTTCAGCTGTTAGGCCTACTTCAGATGTCATATTTTTTTAAGATTTTTGAGACTTTTTTTTAAGTTACAGCGATATAACAAAAACACTTACCGCAGAACTTCTGCATCACAAAACATTCCGTAACTTTTAACGCTAATGTTTATCTGCGTGTGTATCTGTCCGTTACTCTCTCAGTTCATAAACGCCCCTTGAAATGCATAATTCATAAATAAATCATTCCTTAAGCAGGAAGAGAGTCGGTTATGATATATCATACAAACGTTTAACATGTTAATAAACATATTTTGTTGTTCTTAAAACCTTACCTCCACTCTTCGCCATGTTCTGTTCACTCCAACAAAACCGAAAATAACCCTGTCACAATGTCCAATACTGTCCATCCTAAAAATAGGCTATGTGAGATTAAAATAGTGTGTCCAAAGAATAGTATGTTGAAAATAGTATGCCAAAAGTCCCCGGATGGTTACTATTTAGAGATTTTCGAAGTGTGCACACTATAAAGGCTAATATTGCCAACAACCCGTTGGACGAGGATTAGTTCAGAACTACAAACGCGAGTAAAAAGTGTTAAAAAACTACAAAACATGGCGGATATGCGCTATCGACGATGAGAGGTTTGAGTGAATAATCAGTTTAAACTGATAGAAAAAATTTATTTAATGTTATCCGTGTTATTTTCATCTGCAAATAACCAATATGAACTTTTATAAAGATCCGATTGGCCATTAACTTTAAATGCATCATTAATATGAGGAGAGTCTCCACATGAAAGACCCGCGACTGCAGATCAACATTTCTCTCCGATTGTAGGAAATTAGCTAAATGAAATGTGGAGGATGTAAGATGATTGACAGGTCAGTTTACGGTGACTGAGAGCAAAGACGCGATTGTATGACGTAGAGTATGTCCCAAAGCTCTTTTGCTACAAAGACTCATTTATGAGAAAAAATGATATAATGATACAAACCCTATGACCTGGGTGTTTTAAACATAATTGATTTTGAACAGATGAATGGCATGTTGAAGTTAAAATGCATTTTTTTTACAATTCAGAGAGTTTTTGGTTTAAAATTCAGCATCATTATTTAAGAAATTTGGCGGCATTGAATTCTTACTTAAATGTGACTTTGATATTCTAAACTTCCAATTAAATTATCTGCATTTCATCAACAAGCTTTGCGATACTGGAAACTAGCACACACCCATAACTTTACACCACATAATTCCTTAATATGGAATAATAACTATATTCTACATAGAAAAAGTCACTTTTTTATGAAGATTAGAAATATTGGTTTATAAAGGATCTCTTCGACAAATGATGGAAAGGTGCTGGACTACAAAACTTTTACTTTAAACATGGTTTCGCATGCCATTCGCAGTAATTTCAGCCATTCCTGAAGGGTTATTAATATAGTCAATTTACACCAATTTTACCATCACTATAACTTGGGCAAACTGAGTTTAAAAATAAGAAATGTACAAACGTTTATATTAGACAAACATTCAACAATATCATGTAACCTTACAGGTCTGCGAGGAATTATTTGGATATTTTCTTTGATAAACAAATGCTTAAACATATTAGAACCTCCTATTTAAAATTTCCTGTTCAACCCAAAATTAAAGAAACTCACTTTAAAATCTTATATGATTGATATTCATCCCTCTGGAGAGTTTCTAAGGGTTAGATTTAACTTGAAATGATACTATGTAAATTTTGTAATTCTTGAATACAGAGTGATTCAGTGTATGTAGAATAATATTCTAGGGTCTTCTGGGAAAAAGTGCAATTATGGTTAAAAGAGGGAAATGTGGTTGATGTGAACCTGTCCTTTATAGATATTAAATATGGAAACTATGAAGAAGATGGTAAAAAAAAAAGGTTTTTTTGATTAATACCTTACTTTTGTTAGCAAAACATTTTATTCACAAATGTAGATTTTTTTAAATCACCCCTGTTTACAGTATTTAAGAATTATTTGAGACAAAAAACCCTGTTAAAAACAAAAAAAAATAAAAAAGCTGGAATTTTGATGGATTTATTGGAAAAATATAATTTGTTATAATGTTATTTTATCTCCTGTATTTAATCTTATAATATAGATGGATTACAAATTGAAGTGTTTTGTTTTGTTTTATATATATCCTATGTTAAGTCTAAGCCCCTCTTAACATTGATGCCTTGAATGTAAATTGTATGCCATTTTGTTTTGTAAATTTGTAATACTTTTGTTAATATTTTAAGAAAATAAAATAAAAAATACTCTTTTGCTACACACTCAAAAGTAAGTACTTTTCGTTCACAGAAAGAGTACATGCTTTTAGGGCGTAGTATAAGTAGGCGAATTGGGATGCAGCAAAAATAAAATAAAATAAAAGCCAAGAGGGAAAACATCAAAAAGCAGAGGGCCCAATGTAAGGTGTACATTTTCAAAACTGATCACACTTCTAACTCAGCTAGTCATTCTTTCAAAACCTGATCTCGTGCTTTCAGTACAGTTATACACATTTCAGTCCACATAATCAGTGTTTCAAACACAAGATCATTGTGATAAAGTAATGAGAACATTTGATGAAGAAACAACAGTAGTACTTTGTCTTTTTTTTTTCAAAACTTTACTCACAAATCCAAGAATTGCACACACAAACTGCAAAAATGAAGCACTGCATTCAAAATATCTCAAACACATCTCAAAAGCAAACATGTGTCTCACTTTGCAAACACATTTGCCATAATATATATGATACACACAGTTATTCAAAGCCTAAAGCTCTTCTTTCATTTGTACATTTGTACATGTACATTTCTGTACAAGACTGAAAGTAATTGGCAGAGAGATGTTGAAAAATTCATGGTAAGCATGAAAGCATGTTTTCTGAACATGTAATGAATGTTTTCTGTCATGGGTAGGTCTAGTGGTAAAGTTAGTGTAGGGGGAGAGAATATACAGTTTGTACAGTATAAAAACCATCATGCCTATTGAATGTCCCCATAACACATGGAAACCCAATCACATGGAAGCAGCGTCAGTGTCTCCACATGCCTCCTCTATTGCTGCTGACATAGGGATGATGATCATGCACTTTCCAGCACCATGTGGAGAAAAAATCCTCAACAGGGTTTAGAAATGATGAATATGCAGTCCCTCCAGAAAAACGCGGAATTTTTTGGTGATTGTTGCGGGCAAAAATCCTTGATCCACGTTTTCTTAAAAAATGTGATGGAATATGCGGGAATTTTTGCAGTTTTATGCGATGAAATTGCGGGAACTTGCAAAAACTGCGGTTTGATGAAAAAGAGAAAAAAAAAAAAAAAGTTGATTCCCCCAACACCCTGTTCTCACTAGGCTACTACCTTAAAGGTGCCCTAGATTGTTTTTTTTTACAAGATGTAATATAAGTCTTAGGTGTCCCCTGAATGTGTCTGTGAAGTTTCAGCTCAAAATACCCCATAGATTTTTGTTTTATTAATTTTTTTAGCTGCCTATTTTGGGGCATCATTAACTATGCACTGATTTTTTCAGCACGGCCCCTTTAAGAGATGCGCTTCCTCTGCCCCACGAGCTCTCGACTATAATACAGTGCATTTACAAAGTTCACACAGCTAATATAACCCTCAAATGGATCTTTACAAGATGTTCGTCATGCATGCTGTATGCATACTTCGAATTATGTGAGTAAAGTATTTATTAGATGGTTACGTTTGATTCTGTGTGAGTTTGAGGCTATGCTCTGTGGCTAAAGCTAACATTACACACTGTTGGAGAGATTTATAAAGAATGAAGTTGTGTTTATGAATTATACAGACTGCAAGTGTTTAAAAATGAAAATGGCGACGAGTCTTGTCTCCGTGAATACAGTAAGAAACGATGGTAACTTTAACCACATTTAACAGTATATTAGCTAATGAAACATTTAGAAAGACAATTTACAAATATCACTAAAAATATGATATCATGAATCATGTCAGTTATTATTGCTCCATCTGCCATTTTTCGCTGTTGTTCTTGCTTGCTTACCTAGTCTGTGCACAGATCCAGCCGTTAATACTGCCTTCTTGTCTAATGCGTCGAATGGGCTGGCATTATGCAATATTGGGGTCATACATATTATGATCCCGACTGTTACGTAACAGTCGGTGTTATGTTGAGATCCGAGTGTTTCCGGAAGTCTTTTAAACAAATGAGATTTACATAGAAGGAGGAAGCATGGGGTTTGAACTCTCCATGTACTGAACTCTTGTTATTAACTATGCCGAGGAAAATTCAAATTCTGATTCTAGGGCACCTTTAATGTAAAGAGTAATCCTATTACTTCCTATGATAAGCAAGCATACTAAATCACAGAATATTTAAGTTCTCATTCTGTTTATTTCAGAACTTAATCAACACACATGACTCAAACTTACAAAACATTGAGTCAAACAAGTTCTGTAGCTTTACAAAAGGAATATTGAGTTTGTAGAAAGGCGCTATATAAAATAAACGTATTATTATTATTATTATTAATATTAATATTCAAAACTTCTGCAAAAATGAATAAATAAATTTATAAATAACTTAAAAAAATGCTTCTTCCGCTGCTGCGCTTAACCATCCTTGGCGGTGGCAAAGTGAAAGTGGTTTTCAGCGTCAACACGCAGTTGCACGGAGTGCAAAATAATTTGCCCCTACTGTGTAACACACCGGGAAACTGCTTCGCGCTTATTTTTGTTGGCAAATGAGAATGAGCATTCATGGTTTGCAGATAAGGTTCCCATGGCAATAGCGGGGAAAAATTGGCGCTTACTTGTGTGTCAACTTTCTGCTAATTATGTGACTTTTTTGCAACAAAATACAGGGATTATGAAAATCATGCTATAGCCCCCGCATTTTGCTTGCTGAAATTGTTAATTTATGCGGCGAAAATGTGGCGTATTTGAAAAATGTGACCCCGCATAAATATGCAGACTTTGGCTGATTATGCATGAATCAGGAGATCGCATAATCGCGTTTTTTCTGGAGGGACTGAATATGGAAGCAAGTAGACAACAGAAAAGTTGTTCAAAACCTATAACTTGACCTTTGGCCTATTATAGGCCTATTCTAAAGCCATGAAGTGTTAAGTAAAGCAATGAGAGTTAATGTTGCCTGATGAATTAGTGTGGCATTTGATTGGTTGTGTTTGAAAAAGGAAATCAAGATACTTCCTGTTAGATTTTGTGTGTTACATAGAGAATGTGTGTGTGTGTTTCGCAAAGAGTGTTTTATGAAAATGAAAATGAGTCAAAGGCCGAGATTTAGTGTGTGGTTTGCAGATTTTGTGTGTGGTTCTGCTGTTTGAGTGAGAGGTTTCAAAAATCGTGTGACATGAAAAGATTTTGTGTGTAAGCAGCTGGAAAAAACTGCAAATAAACAGTGGCTTAAACTTTAAAATGTCCCTGAATAAATATAAAGTACTTTGGTGAATATAATAATATTTAATAATAAGTGTCGATCTGTTCTCAGATGTTTTTCAAAGGCAGCACCGTCCGAATCTGACGGAGATGAAGGCTGAACACTGAATCCTGAATGATCACGGACTCTGATGGGTCAAATCTGATTCACTGAATCACTCTGAATCTGACGGGACTCTGATGAAGGTCAAATCTGATTCACTGAATCACTCTGATTTGACGGGACTCTGATGAAGGTCAAATCTGATTCACTGAATCACTCTGAATCTGACGGGACTCTGATGAAGGTCAAATCTGATTCTGAATCACACGACTCGGTCAATCTGATCACTGAATCTCTGGTGAAATCTGATTCACTGAATCACTCTGGATCTGACGGGACTCTGATGAAGGTCAAATCTGATTCACTGAATCACTCTGAATCTGACGGGACTCTGATGAAGGTCAAATCTGATTCACTGAATCACTCTGGATCTGACGGGACTCTGATGAAGGTCCACTGATGAATCTGACAGGACTCTGATGAAGGTCAAAATCACTGAATCACTCTTGACGGGACTCAATCTGATTCACTGAATCACTGGATCTGATGGGACTCTGATGAAGGTCAAATCTGATTCACTGAATCACTCTGCTGTAAAAAGCTCTAAAAGACAATAGTGTCATTATTCAGATCAGTGTTATGAGTTCAGTTCATAAGCAGCTCTACTGAGGACAGCAGTGTTCATATTCATAATTTTCAAGGTTTTCCCAAAGTCTGTCAGAATGTTTGTGATTCTCAATGCTTTAATATTTTGTAAATTGTTGCTGAAGTAAATCTATGCTATGCTAAATGTGATTTTTTTTTTAATGATTATTTATGTTATTTCTGATCAGTTTAAATGAACTTTAATGAAACGGTTATTGTGAAAAAAAAAAAAAATATATAGCCCATTTTACTGCCCAAATAAAAATGAACCATGTGACTAGGTTCATGTTTTGTTGTGATGTATTTATTCAGTGTCTCTGTACAGACAGATGAAGTGTTTAATGGGCCTTTGGCAGGAGTGTCAGTGCGTCAGATCAGAAAGTGTCCGGCAGGTGGCGCCAAACACTCACCGATGACGTTTGATCTTCCGCTTCTGAGTTCGCGCCTAAAGCTGAACGCTGCAGCCTGTTGTTCCTTCGGGTTTTCTTGACCAGTTCCTCTTCGAAATTCATATAAAGAGCGTGATTTATAGATGTTTTGTGGCACGTTTGTTTTTAAGAAGCGTTATTTTGGACTATATGAGCGCATCTGCAGGTACAATATCTTAATATCCGGTGTCGGTGTATTATTAATATCAAATCTTACCCTGCCATCACCTGAGATGTTGCTGGAGTTGTTATCTGTGAAAAGCTTGTCACATTTACGAAAGCTTCAATGAATTTTGTTTTCTGTCTAAAAGCTTTTTCACCTCGTACAGCAGTTGCTATAAAAAGTGCTGCTGTCAGGAGTTATGCAGTAGGGTGAAGTCAGCAAAAGTGGGACATTTTTTTTTTTTTTTGTAAAATGTACAGGTGCTGGTCATATAATTAGAATATCATCAAAAAGTTTTTTTTTTTTTTTTTTTAAGTTATTTTTAAAAATGAAACTTTCATATATTCTAGAGTCTCTACATGCAAAGTAAAACATTTCAAAAGTTTTTTTTTTTTTTTTTTTTTTTTTTTTAATTTTGATGATTAGAGCATACAGCTCATGAAAGTCCAAAATCCAGTATCTCAAAATATTAGAATATTTCCTAAGATCAATTAAAAAATGGATTTTCAAAACAGAAAAGTTCAAGTTCTTTAAAGTATGTTCATTTGTGCACTCAATACTTGGTCGGCAGCACATACAGTATTACAGCAAATGACTTGCTCCTAGCACAAATTACAGCATCAGTGAAGTGTGGCATGGAAGTGATCTGCCTGTGGCACTGCTGAGGCACTACTGAGCCTTCAGATCATCTGTATATTGTTGGATCGACTGTTTCTCATCTTTCTCTTGAAAATATCCCATAGATTCAGGGGTCAGGCATGTTGGCTGGCCAATAAAGCACAGTAATATCATGGTCAGCAAACCACTTGGAAGTGGTTTTTGCACTGTGGGCAGGTGCTAAAGTCCTGCTGGAAAAGGAAATCAGCATCTCCATAAAGCTTGTCAGCAGATGGAAGCATAAAGTGCTCCAAAATCTCCTGGAAGATGGCTGCTGCACTGACTTTGCACTTGATAAAAACACATGGACCAACACCAGCAGATGTCACGGCCCCCCAAATCTTTACTGACTTCAGAAACTTCCCACTAGACTTCAAGCAGCTTGGATTCTGTGCCTCTCCAGTCTTCCTTCAGACTCTGGGACCATGATTTCAACATGAAATGCAAAATTACTTTTATCTGAAAAGAGGACTTTCGACCACTGTTCACTGTCCAGTTCTTTATCTCCTTAGCCCAGGTAAGATGCTTCTGACGTTGTTTCTGTTTCAGAAGTGGCTTGGTAGTCCTTTTCCTGAAGATGTCCGGGTGTGGTAACTCTTGATGCGCTGACTCCGGCTTCATTTGACTCATTGTGAAGCTCTCCAAGTGTCTGAATCGGCTTTACTTGACAGTATTCTCAAGCTTGTGGTCATCCCTGTTGCTTGTGCACCTTTGCCTACCCAATTCTTCCTTTCTAGTCAACTTTGCATTTAATATGCTTTGATACATCACTCTGTAAACAGCCACCCATTCAGTAATGACCATCTGTGACTTACTCTCTTTGTGGAGGGTGTCAATGATTGTCTCCTGGACCATTGCCAAGTCAGCAGTCTTCCCCATTAGTGTGGTTTCAAAGAACAAGAGATATCTGATATTTATACTGTAGGGATGGTCATTTAATGAAACTCAAATGTAAATATTCTAATATTTTGAGATACTGGATTTTGGACTTTCATTAACTGTATGCTCTAATCACAACAACAAAAAAACAACAAAAAAAAAAAAACTTTTGAAATGTTTTACTTTACATGTAGGGAATCTGGTATAAATGAAAGTTTCATTTTTAAATAATTTACAATAAAAAAAATAAACTTTTTGATATTCTAATTATATGACCAGCACCTGTATATTTAATACAGATTAATCTTTTTGTATTCATGTTTTAAAACAAATGTTCAATATCTCCAGCTGGTTTCGAAGACTGTCATGATGCAGCGGATCCCTTTTGTGTCTCTGAAAAACACGGTGACATTTCGTTACAATGATTCAGTGACCCTTAAAGATTTTTTTTTTTTTGCATTTTGATATTTATAAACCTGTATAATTACATCGGTACTCTAATATTATTATGCAATTATAATCGCAGGCAGCAGGTAGGCTACGTACACATATCCCTCGTCAGCATTAAATGGTTAGTGCTAAAGGTGCACGCGGGCAAAAGGGCATTTTATTTAATTGTCCTCTAAAACACTAGATGCCATAAAACGACACCACAGCGATTTCGTCGACCACTGAGTTTCACTGTTTGCACGTGGAAATCCGGCTGATTCTTTACGCGCTCGTGAGCATCATCATGATTCTGCTTAAATCTGATCGAATAGGCCTGGGCTGCGTTTCCCAAAAGCATCGTAAGCTTAAGTTGATCGTAGCTCCATTGAAACCATATTTTTGATATTTTTTTCCAAGCACATTGTACCAACTCCAAACCACACAGCAATGGTGACAGATTTAAATATAGACTCGGATCTCCTCCGAAAAGGTTTAAGAATCATTCCGAATCATTAATGTTTGTCTCTATTTAAAAAAATATAAAACATATTTCAGCGACAGTGTATTTATTGAACGAAAATACATTTGATCAAAATAGTACAAACTTTGCTGAAAATGTCGTTTTGAACAAGTATCAACTTATTCTGCAAAACAGTTACTTGAACTAGAGTATTTGTATGCCCACCTCATACATTTAGCTTATATTATTTTTATATTATCATATAACCTATAGCAGTTCAGCTTGACCAGTTTGGCTCTGAAGGACACTTATTATTCAGTAATTGATCTGAATGCACTGACACTATCTGATGAGAACAAAAGTTGGGAAAACTTCTGAAACATGAACACTTTTTTAAAAACCTGTTTGTCACGTAAAGCTGTTTAGAAACAGTGTTATTAAGCGCTATAAAGGTGACTTGACATCCGTCAGGCGTGTTAATTAGAAAATAAAATTACATCTGGTTATTAAGTTTGTATTTTGCATTTTTAATTACAATATTAAACTAAAATATTTTGTTATAATTAGACAAGAAAACACACGATCTTATTTTGAGTTCATCTTTTCGGTTATTCGTCGCTTCCGTCTGAGAGATTTTCTTTGAATAAAACGAGCAAAAGACAAAGCAGCATGAACTTAAGGGGTTTTCAGCATGTGTGCATATTGTGAGTGTTACTTGGTTTTCTTTTTTCCTTTGTAAAGTTATTGGGCCTGCAGCGGCTTTCACTCAAATGTGTGTCATGGTAGAACCGTCATGTATTAACCTATGAATAAATATTATCTTCAAAGTGTTTGTGTATTTTATAATAAATGAGAATTACTGTACTGTTTTTAAAAATTGAATTCCCTCTCTTGATCACTCTGTTCTTCAATTATTCACATTAATCCGATTTGAGTGACTGATATGCATTGCATTACCAGTCATAAGCGTCTTAGATAATATATTATATTCTCGTACTATATATCATAATCATAAATGCATCTTGAAAGAAAATGTCTTGCTATTACACACACACACACACACACACACACACACACACACTGAGCAGAGCTGATACAGAGGTGATGGTCCTCATATTTCATGTTTACATCGTAATACCAGTGCAAAACCCATGTCATTATACAAATTTGTGTCCTCATAAATCATGAAACATGCACACACTGCTCTGATCGTTGTTTTGTTCAGGATAAACGTCTGATCGCAGATCCGTCAGATCCACATAAACTGATGTATCCCGTGACGTCTGTATCATCTGATCGTCTCGTCACTTCTGACTGTGTGAATCTGAATCATGAGATCATCTGTGATTCTGCTGATGGAGTAAATACACTCAATCTCTTGTTTTCATATTGAGACAGAAATGATGATTGTGAATTTTTATAACTGTGTATCATTAGAGCTGCAGTTCAACAAACACACTGAACTCATGCAGCATCAGTCCATGATGAGTATTAATGTGTTTTCAGTGAGGAATGAGACCGACAGCAGCGGACCGACACCAACTCCAGGATCACGTGAGTTCAGCTGACTGAATCAAACACATGCTGAATCCTTCATGTGGTTTGATCATTTTAATGTGGTGTTTGTGTAGATTGGCTGTTGTGGCTTTGTGCTCTTTTAATCGTCGTTCTTTTTACCATCATCTTGATCTGATTCATGCAGAAAAGGAAACACAGGTGAGTCTCCAGTTTCATTGTTTCAGAGAAACTCGTGAAAAATAAATTATGATTCCTAGAAAACAAGTCTCACATTATGTGAAAAGATCATATGTGATTTGACCACAACACAATCTTAACATGTCTCTGAATTTGAACATATGAATATTTGACCAGTTTCTTTCTGTTGTCAGATGTTTCAGATGTTTCTGTCAGCGTGAGGATGATCCAGAAAACATGTGAGTGAATCAAAGCAAGAGTTTGACTGAATCACATGATCATTTCTGAAACAGACGGATGATGTTTGAATCTTCAGACTCTGAATGAAGCTTGAAGTGTTTCTCTCAGGGATCCTGAATCTGCTGTCCAAATGATCTGAAGATCCTCATCGACTGACGTTCAGGAGCTTCATATTCAGAGCTTCATCACATCAACCACTGAACGAAGCTGCTGTTCATGTATTTTTTTATACAAAGACACATCGGTTAAACAGTTTCAGGTGATAATTCCCAGTGTAACGGCATGTAAGAGCTATTAATTAACAGAAACTTTTAAAGACCAACATAATAGAACAGTAAACATTAAAACGTCTTTCCATTTTCTCATCTTCCTAAAAACTGCTTAAAATAACACTTCAACATTTACACTCCTAGTTCAGCCCCTTTGCAAAGCATGATGGGAAGTGAAAATCCTGTTTGATTGAGTCCTGGTTGGTTTACTTGATTGAACATGTTATTTCAATATGAAAACATCAAGTTAAGTCAAAGAGTAATCGTTTCAAGTTAATTTAACATGAATCAATCACATTTAAACCAGAAACCTGATACAATGGTGTTGAATAAAGTTTTTTTGATGCGGTTCACTTTATTTAAACAATTTTTTTTTTTTTTTTGAGTGTATGATAGCTACAGTAAAATATACTGCTCAGAGTAATAATAATATTACCATTGTTTGTAAGGAATATCATGATATTTTTCATCCGTGTTTTAATAGCCCAACAATGAAAAATGGGTTAGTTTTCATTCATTTTGGGATGGAAATGTTTCTGGGATCTGGCAACCCTGGGCATGCCACTGCTTTGCTCGTAGGTCCTCTCAAGGAAACATTTACTTCGTTCAGCATCATTAGTTAGAAATATAGAAAAGTCGCATTTCTCAGTGGGCGTTAGTATCGTCTCTCCGTTAGCGTCTCTCTGTTGTTTTTGTGATTTATTCACGTTTATGTCAGTGTTTGTGTGCGGTTCAGAAGCGACGGAGATTCTGCAGAACAGAATAATATAAATTATCTCCATATAGATCAGCTTTATTAATTCAGATTTTACACAACTCTACAAACAACCTGCAGAACATGCTTTTGTTCTTTCTATTGTTATTGTTCGTGGAGGGTAAGTGATTGATTTCTGTATCTTTCGGTTTCATTTTAGACTGCATTGCAGTATTGTGATCAGTTCTGAGTTAAATAGCCTTCATGGGAAACGACGCCGGGAAATAAACCCAGACGCGTCTAATAATGATTGAGCCATTGCGCCGATTGGGTGACATTTGTTTGTAACTCATCAAAATTATTTATTTTTTATTTTATTATTATTATTTATACTTTTTTAACACTGAATAATACACAACTACACGAACCAGTTTTACTATATCCATTTGGACACCATTCCTATCGTCAGGAAAAATGTAGTCTGCTCTGTATTTGTAAAGCGGATTGTTTCTGCTCTAGGTGTGTCTGGTGCAGAGACGGATGAAACCGTGATGGAGGGAGATTCTGTCACTCTACACACTGATATTACTGAAATACAAAACGATGATACCATACTGTGGCTGTTTGGACCTAGAGACTCTGTCATATCTCAAATAGCAAGAAAGGCAGATTTGACTTCATTTTTTGTCACTGATGATGCTGGATTCAGAGGCAGATTGCAGGTGGACCAAAAGACTGGATCTCTGACCATCAGAAACACCAGAATCAGACACTCAGGACGATATAAACTATCCTTCTCTAGAGAAAAGACTACGACGAAAATATTTAATGTTAATGTCTTTGGTGAGTATCTCGAGTCCTTCAATGTAACAATGATGCTATTTATGCCGATTTTCATCTGCATGGTACAGTGTCATGAGTTTCAGTTTCAGTGTCATCAGTTTCACTCTTATATGTTTATTACATTAAGTGCATAAACAACATACTTGACATATAAAATGAATGCCTTTGTATTGCATAATAAAACAAACTAGAAACAGATATTGGAACTGTAGGAATCAACCCAAATAATTAATTAAATTAAATTTTTTTTAAGAACCGGATTAACCGTAAATGATTCAGAATCAATATTTAACACTTTATCAATTATTCGTCCACGAAAAATTGAGGTTACAGTATTTTTACTAATTCTGGACAAAATTATTCTGTGGCCAACAGTAATAATATTTTGCTATGATTATTAATTATAATTATGATTATGAGCAAGGTAGCATGATCTTTGTTTAAGGCAGCAATTTGGTAAGCACAGCACAAGACACTCGTATGTATGGAAAATCAAACAAGACTTTATTGAACTAAATCTACCACGCACAAACTAATCTAACGAAAAACACACACACACACACACACACACACACACACACACACATTCATTCAGTTACAGGGAAATGGTGAAGTTATTGTTTGGAGGTGAATGAATTCCCCAATTGTTTAGCTTTAAGCAAGTTTCTCTGACCGTAACCTGAGAGAATTAATACACTAGCAATTCAACAACAGTTTCATTTGCTTAATAAAATTGCACCAGCTCAGCAAAATTAGGAGACCTGTGTTACTTGAGTTGGCTGCTCCTTTAAGCGCGTGTTCCCTTCGTGAGGGAGTTGAAGGAAGCGCATGGCTCGGTCAAGAGTTCTGAAGGACGTCCGTGGGGAAATAGTTGGCTTTGCAGAAAATGGAGTCTTCGTCGAATAGCCGCAGGGTTTACGCGGTGCTGCGTGAGTGTCTCTCTGCGTCTCAAGGAGTTGCTGGAAACAAAGAACTTTTGGCGAGTCCTCGTCTGCGAAGTTCAACGAAGGTTCTTGCAGGGGTTTGAGTGAGTCTTGAAGTGGCTTGGCTTGCAGGCAGGACGATGTTCGGTCCGCCGCCTCAGCGAAGGCCAAGACGAAGTACAAGCGAAAGCAAAAAGCCAAAGCAAAAGCCATTTCACAATGCTCGGTATTGAGTTTTGAACGGTTTGTTGGTTCCGCCTTTCCGATTGTTTTAGCCAATCAAGGTCCTGCTTTGGGTGGGGTCCAATGCCCAGTTCTCCTGTTATAACTGCCGTACATATTTCTTTCAATTAATATGTTCTATAATTTCCATACATATTATTTCTGTTTTTGTTATGTTTGTTTAAAGGTCCCGTTTTTCGTGTTTTTTTAAGCTTTGATTGTGTTTATAGTGTGCAATATAACATCATGTTTCGCGTGTAAAAAAACACAGTATTTTTCACATAATTTACTTATCTGTATACTGCTGTTTCCACTGTCATAAAAACGGGCTGATGACTTCCTTGTTGTATGAAGTCCCTCCTTCAGAAATACGTAACGAGTTCTGATTGTGCCAGCGGTTCCTGTGTTGTGATTTGACAGCAGTTTAGCGCTCCTTGCCTGGAAAAGTCACGCCTCTTACCATAACGTGGAGACACGGTATTTTTGTAAACGATTGTTTAATTTTACCCTTCAAGTCCCTGGGGGAACAAGGTGATTGGACTGCGGGATGAAAATAACAGCGTTTCGACGACATGGCGACAAACACACTCTACAAACGCAACTCTTGTGTATTCCTGTGGGCGGAGGTTAGTCAAAAAACTGTTTTAGTGACGTCATTAAAGAAGGAAGTAGAGGGATGTAGTCCAAACTGGCCGTTCGATGTAGGCGACTTCTGTTAAATAAAATATCTCGCTTGGCATTGAACTTTGAGCTTTAAAATTTTACAGATTTTATTTATACTCTAACAACAACATTACACACTAACTAAAGTTTGAAACATGGGATCACGAAGAATGGGACCTTTAAATTAATTCATGCATATTGAGTGCTTATGTTAAGTAGGAACTAAAGTACATATGCATTACACACAGACAATTTTTGAAAGGTGCAACAGGAAAAACGGACTTTTGGTGAGAAGTTCTCTGCATGTGGATTTAAAGTTACAAAGAAGTTGCAAAGAAGAAAGGATGTTTTTCATTTTTGTATTTTGATCGGGGTATTTCAAGAACTCATTCCCTCTTGGTTATATGCAGCCAAGTATGTTTGTGTTTCCCGAGTGTATTTGTATAGAGTTTTTTGCAATATATGTGAATGTGTTTATGTTTTACATTGTCATACTGTAGTTTGACGGTGGATTTCATTGACGGTGAACGTGATAGCGGAGAAAAGAATGAGAAAGGCAATAAATCCATCAGTATCCAGAACCATGGCGTCGTTTATTTCCCGGAGGGAGTGATACCTGTCCTTGTATGCAATTAGCATACTGTCCTTACAGTCCTTTGTTCTCAAACTAAGGGATTTTGGACAGAACTTTGAGAAGTTAATTTTGCTGGTTCAAAAGTTATACATCTTACATAAATCAATTTTGCATCAAAATACTGGAAAGCATTCATCCATCACAACCATAGCAAACAGTACACACTTTCTGTAATAGAGGTAGATTTTCTTCAAATTTACCAGTAATCAATATTTTAAACACACAGAAAAATTACATACGTTCCACGAACAACATAAAACATACTTATACGTATGACATGTTAGAGACAGTTTTTTTGGTGGTAAGTTCATATCTCTAGCAGTATTTTTCTAAATTGTCTCTGTTGAACTTTGGAATGTCTTTTGAAATGCAAAGCTGGGCAGAGGGAAGGTTTCTTGTGGGTGATTCCCATAGTGCCCTGCTGTGATCTTCACCTCGAGATGTGTCGCAGGTCTAAGTTTTCCTGATAACAGTGGGAATTTACGCCTTGTATCTTGGACTTTGTTGATCCATCTGTTCCTTCGTCAACAAAGTGAGAAACAGTCTTTTTGATCTGTCCCTTCAGATCAAAAAAAGATCTTTCAGAAATATTGTGATTCATGTAGGTCTTGGTGGGGGAATGAGTTGACTCTCTTTGATCTTTTGAATGTGGAGTGTTTTTGTCATTTAATGTGCTTTTCAGTAATAATCCTACAGAAAAAAAAAAAAATATAATATAAGCTAAGCTAGCAGGCTAATCGGGTAGATGTATACTATGCTATACATAAGCTAACAAAAAAAAACAGTAAGAATGAGAAATGCTTGATTTCACAACCTTTAGCTTCAGTTATATACTGGTATATGAACCATGTAATTCGAAAGACATTAATAGTCATTATAATGAATTTTAAATGATATAAATTATAACATGATTTTGCTAAAATTATAATCAGGTGCTAAAATACTACCCATTAAAAGTCTGCTGAACCAGTGGTAACATTCGGGATCTAAAGAGGACGATTTCTCACCCCAACGGCTCAGTACAGCTCACTTTTCCACTGCATGGTACGGCTCTGTACGGCTTGTTTAAATAGTACCACATCGGTTAAGGTTCAAAGTTAGCCGTACCGATACTAAAATGTGATGTGTAAACACTACAGAGAATTACTTGGATACACTGCACGTGGATTACTTTAAAGATGTCTTTACTACCTTTCTGGGCCTTGAAAGTGGTAGTTGCATAGGATGTCAATGAAGTGACAAAGCTCTCAGATTTTGTAAAAAATATATCATTAACAGTCTTACGGGTTTGGAATGACATGAGGATGAAAAAATAATATCAGAATTTACATTTTTGGTTGAGCTATCTCTTTAATATACAGGGTTTATATTTAAGAGTAAATGTGAATGAGTTAACTCAAACTGAGACAGCAATATGATTTCTGTGTCACCTGAGAGTGAAGCCTGTTTTCTGTCAACATGTCAATGCTTATGATCTTATGCAGTAATATGAGGTGAAATATAAAGAAGTAGCACAGGACCTGCTTTTTATTAGCTTTATTAGTAACATTTATATACAAGAATTGAAATCTGTAAATATCTAAGTGATGGGTTTATACATTTAAATATAGGTAGCACAAGGATTTACAGAATTTAATCTCTTTCTGAGAAACTGTTTCGGCTTGTTTTCCAGCAGTGGCTGGTGGGACAGATGGAGTGAAGTCAGAGTCAGTGATGGAGGGAAAGTCTGTCACTCTACAGAATAATGTTGAAGTCCAGAGAGATGATCTAATAGTGTGGAGGTTTGGAGATAAAGGCATCCTCCTGGCTAAAATCGATCTGGAAACTAAAGAGATCTCATTAAACGATGCTGATGAGAGATTCAGAGACAGACTGCAGCTGAATCAGAATGGCTCTCTGATTATCAAGCAGACCAAAACTGAACACACTGGACTTTATGAGCTACAGATCCGAGGCCGTGAAAGCGATCAGCGTTTCCTTCTTACTGTCACTGGTGGGTAACTCTAAACCTGCAAAGAACAATGTGTAATGATGACATTCAGTATAATTACAGTGTATCTGGAAAGTATTCACAGCACTTCACTTTTTCCACATTTTGTCATGTTACAACCTTATTCCAAAAGGATTAAATTCATTATTTTCCTCAAAATTCTACAAACAATATCCCATAATGTCAATGTGAAAGAAGTTTGTTTGAAATCTTTGCAAATTTATTAAAAATAAAGGATGACTGATCTTGGAGTCATTACACCTGTTTCTAAACCAACTGAGTGGGTGTCTTCTATTTGCCTGGAAAATCCAGCCTCACCACTGTACCAGCGGATGAGTCTGGTTGGCCATTGAATCAATTCGATTTCTAGGGCGGAGCAAAATCCGAGCAAACAGGAAGCGGAGTAAACCAATCAGAGAAGGGCAGATATGACGTTAGCAAAGCAACAAGAGAGTCAACAGCGAAAAGTAAATAATTAATGTGTTTTTGGTCATTTAAAACTGAATTCACGGCTGAATAGAACAAATTCTTGGGTCTCCCGTGCGCAGTCTTTGTTGATATTGAAGGGACTTTTGCCGCACTAGAGTGACGCTGTTTGCGTCACTGAAATAAACAAATCTGATTGCACGGTACATTTTGGAGTTGACTCGAATCGCGACGGAGGGCAGACTGACCAGACTGATATATCTTGTAGATATATATCAGTCTGTCCTTGCCAGGCAAGTCTTCCATGGTCGCTGCTCATAAAAAAGACTCTATCTGCCCCGCTCCGCCAACTAACACACAAAGACACGGCATGGTGTTGGCTACAACAGCATCAGGATGCTTTCAATGCCTTGAAAAAGTGCCTGACATGCCCCCCTGTCCTGTCGTATTACAACGTTGACAAGCCCGTCACCTTAACAAGTGACTCCTCACAGTTTGGTTTAGGAGCAACAGTAAACCCATCGCTTATGCTTCACGAGTCCTCTCTCTCTCGAACCGAAATGCACCATGCGCAAATAGAAAAAGAGCTCCTTGCTGTAGTTTTCGCTTGCACCAAATTTAACAATTACATCGATGGCAAACCAGTGACTGTTGAAACAGACCACCAGCCTTTGGTGACAATCACCAAACGTCCAATACACAGCACTCCTGCCTGACTCCAATGAATGTTGCTCCAACGCTATAACATCCCGTAATCTACAAAAAAGGAAAACACGTACATTGCAGACACCTTGTCACGGGCCCCACAAGCTATGGGTCCGAACCCAAAGAGACCCGTAAATGTGCTACACGGAACCGACCTGGGCCCGACTATTATTTGAAAGCTGGACCCGAACCCGGCCGGGAAGACAAGGACCTGATTTGACCTGATCGGCACATAGGTCTATTCCACAGTAAATTGCTATTAATAAGTCAATAAACAAGTTGCAAAAATAAAATGTTTTGTCTTACCTAATGTTAGTAGCCTTCTCCCTTGTACCTGACTGTGATGCACTTGCCAAGAAAGTTCATGCGTTATTCCTCTCTTGCCGATGCAAATGCTTAATCCACTCATTATTCCATCTTAATTAAAAGTCCACTTGCTGTCATGATGACAAATGCGATTTTGCAGTTTTGCAGTTTGTTGTATCTCGAGTCAACTCATATACAGTGGGTACGGTAAGTATTCAGATCCCCTTATATTTTTCACTCTTTGTTATATTGCAGCCATTTGCTAAAATCATTTAAGTTCATTTTTTTTCCCCTCATTAATGTACACACAGCACCCCATATTGACAGAAAATCACAGAATTGTTGACATTTTTGCAGATTTATTAAAAAAGAAAAACTGAAATATCACATGGTCCTAAGTATTCAGACCCTTTGCTGTGACACTCATATATTTAACTCAGGTGCTGTCCATTTCTGATCATCCTTGAGATGGTTTGAGTCCAGCTGTGTTTGATTATACTGATTGGACTTGATTAGGAAAGCCACACACCTGTCTATATAAGACCTTACAGCTCACAGTGCATGTCAGAGCAAATGAGAATCATGAGGTCAAAGGAACTGCCTGAAGAGCTCAGAGACAGAATTGTGGCAAGGCACAGATCTGGCCAAGGTTACAAAAAAATTTCTGCTGCACTTAAGGTTTCTAAGAGCACAGTGGCCTCCATAATCCTTAAATGGAAGACGTTTGGGATGACTTCCTAGAGCTGGCCGTCCGGCCAAACTGAGCTATCGGGGGAGAAGAGCCTTGGTGAGAGAGGTAAAGAAGAACCCAAAGATCACTGTGGCTGAGCTCCAGAGATGCAGTTGGGAGACGGGAGAAAGTTGTAGAAAGTCAACCATCACTGCAGCCCTCCACCAGTCGGGGCTTTATGGCAGAGTGGCCCGACGGAAGCCTCTCCTCAGTGCAAGACACATGAAAGCCCGCATGGAGTTTGCTAAGATGGTGAGAAATAAGATTCTCTGGTCTGATGAGACCAAGATAGAACATTTTGGCCTTAATTCTAAGCGGTATGTGTGGAGAAAACCAGGCACTGCTCATCACCTGTCCAATACAGTCCCAACAGTGAAGCATGGTGGTGGCAGCATCATGCTGTGGGGGTGTTTTTCAGCTGCAGGGACAGGACGACTGGTTGCAATCGAGGGAAAGATGAATGCGGCCAGTACAGGGATATCCTGGACGAAAACCTTCTCCAGGGTGCTGAGGACCTCAGACTGGGCCGAAGGTTTACCTTCCAACAAGACAATGACCCTAAGCACACAGATAAAATAACGAAGGAGTGGCTTCACAACAACTCAGCCAGAGCCCTGACTTAAACCCAATTGAGCATCTCTGGAGAGACCTAAAAATGGCTGTCCACCAACGTTTACCATCCAACCTGACAGAACTGGAGAGGATCTGCAAGGAGGAATGGCAGAGGATCCCCAAATCCAGGTGTGAAAAACTTGTTGCATCTTTCCCAAAAAGACTCATGGCTGTATTAGATCAAAAGGGTGCTTCTACTAAATACTGAGCAAAGGGTCTGAATACTTAGGACCATGTGATATTTCAGTTTTTCTTTTTTAATAAATCTGCAAAAATGTCAACAATTCTGTGTTTTTCTGTCAATATGGGGTGCTGTGTGTACATTAATGAGGAAAAAAGTGAACTTAAATGATTTTAGCAAATGGCTGCAATATAACAAAGAGTGAAAAATTTAAGGAGGTCTGAATACTTTCCGTACCCACTGTAATAAAATAACTGACTCTTTGCCTTTTTGAACTATAATAGTGACATGGCCGCTGACGTTAGCATTGCTTATTTGCAATCATTTCTGTGCTTTCTGAAGGAAATCATACATCTACCCGATCATAACAAAATGTGGAAAAAGTGAAGAGCACTGTAGATCACTTGGACTTTCAACTTCTCTCATAATAACATGATTCACCTGAATCAGAATAAAATAAAACCCATTCACTCACACTAATGACTGTCTGTCTTTCAGCTGTTGCAGGTCCAGGTCTGTCTGCAGGTGTTTTAGCAGGGATTGTTGTTGCTGCTCTGCTTGTGGCTGCAGTTCTGGTCTCTGTTGTGATTTACTATCGCCGCAAGATCTCTAAACTAAAAAAACGAATGAGTGAGTATTACAGCTGATACAGCATGATGAAACAGATTACCTATTGTTTTTCTTAAGATTGAAATGAAAATTATGGTATCATTTACTCATAGTGGCCAATACGGTCAAGCTCTTAAAAGGAAAAGTATTAGGAAAAGTATTAGGAAAAGTATTATAAATGAACCATATGGTCCAAAAAATTCATTCACTATTCCAAGTCTTCCGATAACTCTCTCTATACCAAAACTCTGCAAAAGCTGTGGCAAAAGTGTTGACATCCTCCAGACCACGTTGCATTTGTTGTTGAATACTGCAGCGTATATTTATTTTCTAATGCATTTTCTCACATTAGTATGTTTTATCAATTTATGAGTAATAAGACTCTCTAATGCTCTGTTTACACCTGGTATTAAAACACTTGTATTCAGGGTCTTTTGGCCACAAATGACATTTGCTGAATTAAAAAAAAAATGTTCCCTTGATCTAAATGGCATGAGACTTTTTAGATCTACAATAATAATAAAAAATATAATTGGAATGATATCTGGTTCCCTTTCGTGGGAACTATCGGCGCTACGTCAGTGACGTGATGGGAATCCTCTGTAAGATATGTTCGTGAAGCACCTCTGTATCCAACCAATGAGGAAACGAGACGTCAGAGGGGGGTGACGTCACGGACCAGGAAACTATAAAGCATACCCAGAAGAAAGAACGCTAGCTTCTGTTGTCTTCAGCAAGCGCTCTCTGTATCTTGTGTGTCTTATTTGGTGTTCTTTGTCTTATTATGGCGAGAAACAGCAGTGGAATGGGAGTTGAGAGTATGCCCAGGCAGCTCTCGAGGGAGTCGTCTGTGTACGCTGTAAAAACTCACTCTCAGGACACTGTGCTCCAGTGTTCCCCGCGGATCGGGTCCCGCTTCTGCTGAGGCAGGGCGGAGGCTCCATTCGTGGGGTTCACAAATGGATCTGACAGAAGAGTTAGAGACGGGCGCCGTCCTTTCTCTGCCCTCACCTGCCAGGTTCAGTGCCGTCTCCCAGGTGGAAGCACGCTCTGCGGTTTCTTCCCCCGGGTTGAGGCACCGATACTCACATATCCAGCTCTGAGGAGGGGGATATTGTGATATCGATCTGAGGATAGCCACCTCACAGTCACACACATATCGTGTTTCAAAATCACACGTTTATAACAAATTAATCGTGAACAGCAGTTTGAATCGTGTTTTCCCCTGTGCTACACTACAAAGCGAGTTGGGATACACACGATTTATGTGTCGTTTGCTGGGAGTGGAGCATGCACATCAACTCACAACTGACAGTGACAGTGTTCATTCATAAAAATGTCCCGAAGAAAAGTATGCACTAGAGGGAGTTTTGTAGCTCCACTCCTGTTGGCTTTATTCTTGAGGGAATAAAAGTCTAACGCAAAGCTCGGATCTCGCGCTTGCCGAGGCAGCGCGTGGATTGAGTTTTCATTAAAGAATATAGCTCAGATCTCGCGCTTGCCGAGGCAGCGCGTAGTTTGAGATTTCATTAAAGAATATATGGCTCGGATCTCGCATTGCCGAGGCAGCGCGTGGATTGAGTTTTCATTAAAGAATATATGGCTCGGAGCTCGCGTTGCTGAGGCAGCGCGTAGAATGAATATACGGCTCGGGTCTTGCGTTTGCCGAGGCTGCGCATATATCACGTGTCCGTAATTATGCATGTGTGTGTGTATGTATGTATGTATGTATATATATATATATATATATATATATGTATATTTATATATTAAGGGATCTGAGTAGACGGGAGTTCCCTTTCTCTCTTTCCCTAAAATACCATGCGAATTATTATGAGCTATAATTCTTTTTTGTATTCTAAGTATATTCAGTGTGTTCAAAAAATATATATTTATATAAGAACTGGCTGCATTTAATTTGAGGATTAAATGAAATATTGAATACATTAAATTCTGAGGAATTTAAAAGAAAATAAAGGAGACCATTCTTCCAACCCTGCCACCTAGTGTGCTTCAGGGCGCAGTGGTTTCCAGTGTTCCTCCAAGAAAGAGGAGGATTGTAGAGCGGTCAGTTCAGATGTTCCCTGCCGGTTCGCCGTTTCAGGGCACTGGTCTGACCGTTCATCCAAAGAAAGTGTCGCCACCCTTGGTCGCCCGCAGAAAGGTTGGGGTCAGGGACAGGCGACACAGCTGAAGTCTTTGTGGGGTAACACAGATCTGCGGACTGTAATTATCACTAAGAAGGCTTCGAAAAGGTCCTGATGCCAGTGGCGCGGGACGTTGGAGGGCAGCCCCCTCCAGAGAGGGTTGGGTATTAAAATACTTGGTACCCATCCCTCTTTGGCGCCCTCAGGGGGCCGTTCTGCTAACCCTGCCACCCAGTGTGCTTCAGGGCGCAGCGGTCTCCACCGACCCTCCGGTTCCTTGCCGGTTCGCCGCTTCAGGGCGCCGAGTCAAGTGCTCAAAAAACACCAGAGGCCAGTCTCGAGAGACTGGTCCCCTTAGTAAATAAAGCAGAATGGAAACTTCTCCCAAATATTTCAAAATGGGTGCTGCTCACAATAGAAAAGGGTTACAAATTCGGGTCTCGCCCGCCCCAGTTTAATGGGGTCCTTCCCACAGTGGTGGCCCCCGAGCAGTCTCTGGTAATGGAACAGGAGGTTATGATGCTCTTGCAAAAATGAGCTATAGAAGGGATTCTCCTCCCAGCAAGCTGTCAGGGTTTTACAACCTATACTTCATTGTTCCAAAGAAGGATGGAGGGTTATCCCACAGATCAGGTCCGAGGACTGGTTTGTTGTGATAGACCTGAAAGATGCTTACTTTCATGTATCCATCCATCCTCAACACAGGAAGTTTCTCAGGTTTGCTTTTGGGGCAAAGCTTACCTGTACAGGGTTCTTCCCGTCTGCCTATCTCTATCATCCCGCATGTTCACAAAGTGCGTGGATGCAGCTCTGGCTTCGTTGAGACTCCAGGGCATCCGCGTACTGAACTATATCGACGACTGGTTGATTTTAGCTCAAACAGAACAGTTGGCAGTTCAACATTGAGATGTTGTTCTGTCGCACAGAAGCTTGGGCTGAGGCTCAATGCCAAGAAAAAGTGTGCTGGTTCCGAGTCAAATTATAACTACTTAGGGGTAGTTGGGACTCCACCACGATACAGGCATATTATCCCTGCTCATGTGAGTTCCATTCTCGGGGCCGTGAAAAGGGTGAAGTTAGGCCAGTCACTCACTGTGAAACAGTTTCAGAGACTGTTGGGTCTTATGGCAGCTGCGTCCAACGTGATAACTTTTGGCCTTCTGCACACGAGACCAGTGGTGGCTCAGGACCAAGGGGTTTTCTCCGAGGGGAAAATCCTTTTCGTATGATCAAAGTCACGCGGCGATGCCTTCATGCTCTGGTCATGTGGAAAAAGCCTTGGTTCCTGTCCCAGGACCCATGTGGGGACTTCTCGTCGTCGCATAATGCTTACAACGGAGCTTCCCTCACGGGCTGGGGGGCGATCATGAGTGGTCGCTCAGCTCAGGGTCTCTGGGAGGACCAGCAGAGTTCCTGGCACATAAATCGGCTGGAAATGATGGCGGTATTTCTTGCAGTAAAATGCTTCCTCCCAGACCTGAGGGCATTAAATGTGGGAGCAGACGCCCTGTCGAGGCAGGGCAGAGGCCCGGGGAATGGAGTCTCCACACCGAGGTGTGGAGCTCACTTTGGAAAACTTCGGTCGAGCTGAAATCGACCTATTTGCTTCAGGGGAATCAACCCAGTGTCCACTGTGGTTCTCCCTATCTCATTCAGCACCATTGGGTCTGGATGTCATGGTACAGACGTGGCCGACGCTGCATCTGTATGCATTTCCCCGTTTGCTCTGCTCCCGTGAGTTCTGGAGAAAGTACGCCAGGAAGGGGTCAGTCTAATATTGATAGCCCTGTACTGGCCAACCAAAATATGGTTCTCAGACCTAGTGTCACTTCTAGATGGCTCCCTGATGGAGCTTCCTCTCAGGCAGAACCTCCTGTCTCAAGCGGGTGGCATGATAATTCATCCACGCCCAGAACTACGGAGACTGTGGGCATCTCATAGATGCTGGTCTCCCAGCTGAGGTTGTGGAGACCATACTCCACTCCAGAGCTCCCTCCACGTGGAAGTTGTATGCGGCCATTTCGGCCATGCTCCTCTGGGGGATTCCTCGGTAGGTCGAGACCCCCTTTTTATACGCTTCCTCCGTGGCACTCTGAGGCTGAGGCCTTCAGTACGTACAAGGACTCTGGTCTGGGACTTGGCCGTGGTATTAGAAGGGTTAGCTGAGGCTCCCTTTGAACCACTAGAGGAAGTTTCAGAGAAATTCCTCACCCTTAAAGACCATATTTTCTTGCTATTTCATCTCTTAAATGAATAGGAGATCTTCAAGCACTTTCAGTTGCTTCTTTGTGTTTGGAATTTGCACCTGGAATGGTCAAAGCATTCCTGCACACTAGACCAGGCTATATGCCTAAGGTCCCCACCAACGTCCCAGGTCCCATCGTACTTCAGGCCTTCTATCTTCCTCCATTTACAACTTCGGATCAGGAGAAACTCAATCTGCTCTGCCCAGTGAGGGCTTTAGATGCATATGTCCACAGAGCTGCCCTGTGGGGCAAAACAGATCAATTGTTTGTGTGTTATGGGTCTCATAAGAAAGGAGGCCCAGCATCTAAGCAGAGAATGAGCAAGTGGGTGGTCGAGGCTATCTCATTTGCTCATGAGGCGGCCGGACAGCCATCTCCATTAGCTGTCCATGTCCACTCTACTAGGGGTATGGTGGCCTCAAAGGCCTTAATGTCAGGAGTATCCATTAATGACATATGTGGTTCTGCTGGATGGTCATCCCAGCACACATTCATTAGGGTTTTACAACCTGGACGTAGGCTCCTCTCCGGGGTCCTCAGTTCCGTCTACAAGATAACAGACAGGTACTTGGTGATACGGCGTAGTTGGGATAGCGTTCCCATCACGTCATTGACATAGCGTCGATAGCTCCCACGAAAGGGAACATCTCGGGTTACTGATGTAACCCTTGTTCCCTGAGTAAGGGAACAAGACGCTACGTCACGTTGCCGTACCCCCTGCATACCTGTGAGCGTCTTGCTTCAGACATATTCCAGAAGCTAGCGTTCTTTGTTCTGGGTATGCTTTATAGTTTCCTGGTCCGTGACGTCACCCGCCTCTGACGTCTCATTTCCTCATTGGTTGGATACAGAGGTGCTTCACGAACACATCTTACAGAGGGTTCCCATCACGTCATTGACGTAGCGTCTCGTTCCCTTACTCAGGGAACAAGGGTTACATCAGTAACCCGAGACGTTTTCTGTTAGTGTGAGGAAAAATGTTGCTGTGAAAATGGATAAAATTGTTCCTCTAAAGACAAAAATGAAGTCACAACACTTTAAAACATCCACAATGCAAAACGATCATGTTCACACACACAGATGAAAGGATAAGACAATACAATTTGGCACAAATTTCAGTACAAAACTTACTTTAGTACAAAAAAATGCTAAACTTTGACCAAAAAAAAGAGAAAAGAAAACATATGTAGATATGAATCCAACTGGAAAAACTGTGAAAATAATGTTTTTCAACCGGTCAAAATTCAAAAAGCATGTCAAATTGCATAGTCAAGGGAGCTCTATAGCCATCTACTGGTGAAAGTGATAACTTTTTTACTTTTAAAGTTCAATTTTCCAACAGATGCCAAAAATCTTACACTAAACCATAGCAAATTGTCCATGTTATCTCCATAAATGAAAATCAGAAATCTGGATCTTTTTTTTTTTAAAGTGAATTTTACATTATTGGTTGTTTGTTTTGTTTTGTTTTTTGAAAAAATCCTATTTAAAAAATATGTATTAATTAATTTATATAAATTTAAAACATGCCATGAATCCCCCCAAAACTGCACAGATGTAGATCAAAACATTAATAAAGTGAGTAAAATTACATTTGTTTAAAAATAAAACCTTATTACATTCCACACGAACACTGGACATGGGTTAAGATGTGTTTTGGTTGAATGGATCACAAGTAGATGAAGGTGACAGAAGCAGTTTTTGAACACAGTATACAGCACATATTCCACCTGTGCAACACTGGTTTTTGTGAACTGATAAACAAAATTAAAAAGATAATCAAAAAGATTTATCTAACTGAGATGTCCACCTGCACACTTGATCTCAAGAGCATGTTTCTCTTCTCTGTTTCTAGATGATGCTGTGACAGCAAAAGAGGGAGAATCTTTTACTCTACCCACTGGTCTTAATAAACTACATGATGACGATGAGATACAGTGGTATTATCAGGAGGAAAAGAATGAGAATCTCATAGCTATCAAAGGAAAGGACTTCCTGGAGGGTCCTGATGGGAGATTCAGAGGCAAACTGAATTGGGGTGAGAATGGAGATCTCATCATCAGAGACATCAGAACCATTCACTCTGGACTCTATATACTAAAGATCAATGGCAAGAGAAGAAAGAAATGCAAGAAAATCAATGTTTCTGTGAAAGGTGAGTTCATCAAGTCCTCAAGTGTGTTAATGATTGTCAACTGTGTGAACGATTTAGAACTCTCTAAGTGCTTAATCGAACCAATTTAAATTCACTTTTAATTTGATACTTTTAATTCTAATTAGTACAATAAAAAAGCTCAGATTTCATAGATAATGTGGAGAGAATAAAGTTATAAAAATTAGAAGATTAAAGGCATATTACTGCATGAATAAAAGTACAACTTTTTAAAGGGGGGGAAATCATGACATTACGAGAAAAGGCTTGAATATGAATCATAGGCTATATTCAGTGTTGCCAAGTCCACGGTTTTCCCACGGAATTGGGCTACTTTTACACTTGCCGCGGGTTGTTTTTCATGTCCACGGGTTGAAACAAACCCAAATAACATGATAGTTATCCCCTGAAATTTTACCAGAGGAACCTGGTAAAATGCGATTTTTACTGGGGAACCCCACCAAATACGCTGATTTTACCCCCTGAAATGAATATTTTTGAATATTTTTTACTGGGGAACCCCCCTTGAAACACCATTGGGCTAGTTTTGAGTAGCATTTGGGCGGGTTTGTTGTGAAAACCTGGCAACCCTGGCTATATTCACACTGTGAGCCAAAGAGTGATGATCTAGCTTTAAAAATGTATGTAATTGTATTTTGAAACTACAAACTAAACTATGCTTTTGTCTTTTTTATATATAATGCTGTGACATGAAGTAAATGAAATGCGAGTGAAGAAGGGAGATACTGTCCATTTCGAGACTACTGCTAAAATACAGAATGATGATCTGTTGCTGTGGATGTTTGGAGCTGAAAAGAGGCTTGTTGCTACAAATGCTACATGGCCAAATAAAACCGATGAGGGATTTGCAGAAAGAGTGGAGATGAAGAATGGATGTCTGACCATCAGCAACATCGGAACTGAAGACAAAGGACATTATAAATTACAGATCATTAACAGCAAACAGACCACATGCAGGAGATTCAATGTGACTGGTGAGTAGAACATCATCTATTATAGTAACTAGAGATTTATTTTATTCAACATTATCCTTGAATCTGATTGGTCAAGCAGCAGTTCAAGAGTGTGTTCCTCCTGTTTGTGCGTTCTGTGTGAGTGTTGTGGCACACAGTGAAAATCTGAATACATTTAACCCTCTACCGCATAGTGTTGCCATATGGCAACATACTCTTTGTGATCATTTCCTTGCCACCGTCTCTTTAAGAGAACATTCTAGTTTTTTTTTGTTGGTAAGAGAAGACCTTAGTTTAGCCAATGATGGCTTGGTTAAGTCACATGACATGCAATTTTTTTTTCTGTGACGCGATATGACAGACTACCGTCTGTCGGTAGTTGCTGAAAGCAAACTAAAACGTCAGTACAAACAAGGACCCGCCCATGTCACATTCACAAAAAAATTGTTAACATCATCTCAGGTAAGTTATGATGACATATTCACCCACTCAAAAAAGTTTTATGAATTAGTTTTGGTAAATAGATAAAATGTCTGTGTTGCCATATATGGCAACACTGCACAATAATGGAATGGCATTTTTATAATAGGTTAGATAGCTAGCAAAAGTTAGCTGCAGTCTGTGTAAGCTATAACATAAAAAAAACATTAATGCTAGTGATATAATGTTGATTAGTCGTATGTTAAGGACTGCCGTGGCATTTGTATTATGGATTAAATCAACATCAAAGACCTGCCACCACAGCCAGTACTACTGGCCCAGACCTACCACTGGCCTACCATGGTGTCTCAAAAAGGAGGTGTAAGTGGATGTAAGTGTATTGTTAGGGTGAAGTGCACCAAATGTGATGTGTACATGTGTCTCACCTCTGAAAAAAAATGCTTTTGAAGTTCGTACAGAAAAAAAAAGGTGAAGTTTCAAGGATTATGGGGGTTCATGTTCATAACCTTCGTCTCATAGATTGCGTAATGTTGAATTTTCATGAACTGCAATGTTTTTGGTTTTATGTCAATGTTTTATGATACATGATGAACAGTATTAGATTTGTTTTTAACTGTCTACATTTGCAATTTAAATAATATTCATGAAAAACGTAATGAAATTCAAAGAATATACAGCATTATTCAGCAAAGAGAATGGAAAGCACAAGAGGTTGGAAAATAAGTATAAGGCATTGTTTATAATTACTGCTAAAGCTTATAATAGCACCAATTGATTCAATACAAACAACATTTCTGAGGAAAAATATTAACTATATATATATACACTTACACTTATTCCAAGTTATTTCCACTATTGTACGTTGTTGCCATATGTCAACATATCATAAAGTACCTTAAAATAATATTTTTTTCCAAATTTTTTTTTACAGCACTTCAAGTTAAGCCATTCTAAGAAAAGAAAAAGAGTCAAATATTTTTTTTTATAGATTTATCATAATGCGTGCGGTAGAGGTTAAGATTTAAAAAAAAAATATTGTAATGAAAAACTAGCGTATTTATTACTGTATTTACAAAATAAACTTCAGATTTAAAGGGTTAGTTCACACAATAATTAAAATTCTGTCATTAATTACTCACCCTCATGCCGTTCCACACCTCTAAGATGTTCGTTCATCTTCAGAACACAAATTAAGATATTTTTGATGAAATCAGAGAGCTTTCTGTCCCTCCGTAGAGATCCAACACAATGTACACATTCAATGTCCAGAACAGTAAGAAAAACATCATTAAAATACTTAATGTGACTCCAGTGGTTTAACCTCAATTTTATGAAGTGACGCAAATTAGTGTCTGCTTTAAGACATAAGGCAGTAAATTGACTACCTTAGTCCATAGTGAATCATGTTACATTTTAAATCATTTAAATACTCTCCTCCCATACATTTTGCGTCTAAAAGGGAAACTCCTATGCAATAAGATCAGCCACAAGAATAACTGAGTAAACAATTTCTGAGCACTCATTTTTCAGTTTGTGTCTTTAGTAAATCCTGACAGTAGTTTTTTTTTAATGGCCAGAAGAGTTTAGTACATTTGGCTCTAAAATTTATGTCATTATTTACTGATAATCTTCCCTTGCATTACCACTTCATCTTCTGAACCCAATAGGACAATGAATAAAGTCTCACTATCCTACTCTATTATTTTTTTATTTAAGGTTTTTAAAGGAAAAACATTTGTAGCAATTCATATTGTAAGAATTTTATCTGGAGCTCCCAAGGACTTTCTCAAGGATTTCTGTCTTTTATTATGTCTTTCATAGATGTGTCATTAGGCAGCTGCAACCAGTCATGTCTTCCACAATGTTTGGATCATCAGATGGGTAAGTTACCACTCCCTCTATCAGTTGAGCTGTTTGTCTACTGCTTGCTATTTGAGTGTGTTGTCTCCCATTTAGTTTGCTGTTTTGGTAATGTAACGTACAGGGCCTGGCTAATGTAACCCCACCCAGTCCTAACGACCTGCTCCAAGAGGGACTCGAACTCTGGTCGCTGGAAAGGGAGGTGGGCACACTAACAAGGAGGCTAAAGACCACAGTCTCTAGTTTGCCTCTTGAGGTTGCGGAGTGGGGTTTACCTCACTCCCATCCAGGTTACTGCACCAATGTAACCCAACCTGGTCCTAACTACCCTTCTTTCCAACTGGGATCTTCAACTTTTCAACAAATCTCCATGAGTATTTTTTACTCAAGGCCTGATGCTCTTCCATGCATTTGGTCTAATTATAGGAAGTCATCAAAGTCCAACACTATGCAGCACCCTCTGATCTTTCAGCATACCTCATTGTCTCAGTGTAATTATCATTGAAAATAAGCTCAATATTTTTCTCCTCGATGAAACTTGACAAGTTCCTGATGATTTTCTGCAGTTAACCTACTCATGCTGGATGGATATAAATACCTGTCCAGACCATGACTGCATGGTAAAGGGGGTTTTCCCCTGATTCGCTCATTACAATCTTCTGAATCTGGTGTTCTTTCTGTCCCTCAGTGTCTCCTCACTTCATTGGGGATGAGATCATACAGCGTTATTGCGCCCAAACTATTGAATTCTCTTCCTCGATCACTTCGCTGTGTCAATAATATCTCTGAATTGAAATCACTACTCAAAACTCACTTGTTCTCTGAATGTTATCATTAGGGGCCAAGCCCCGAAGGGGCTGTAGCCCCTATTGTAATTGTACGTTTTCCCTTTTATTATTATTCTTCCTCCCGAATGGGAGTCTATGGCAGCCCTATCAACGGAACATGAGAAAATTATGAAATTTGGCACACTTGTAGTGATGGTCATGTCTAGAAATCTGACCAATTTTGGAGTCTCTAGGACCAACTCTATAGCGCCACCACCAGTTCAAAAATTCAACATTATAAAGGTTATAACTTTTGAACCATTTGCTCTAGAAAAATACAATTTAGTACATCTGATTCGTCTCTTCATGCTGATTCTATTCAAATTCTTACATTAAGTCTCCGCCCATTACAGTAGTGGCCATTTTGAAAAGTACAGCATTCCGTTTTTTCACTACTCCTCCTTCAAATTCTGTCCAATTTTGTCCAACCTTTGATCAGATGATCTTTGGACTGAGCCGCACAGAAATGACTGAACAGATTTTTTTTATTCATCTTTGTTCAAAAGTTATAATGTCACAAACTTAACGAGGTCGACCCGAAATTAGTATAGAGGCTGTATCTCGGCCAAACTTTGAGCAATCGAAACAAAAATTGGTACGCTTCATCAGGACCATGGTCTGAGGGTCTATGCCAAACGTGGGAACAGCGCCACCTACAGGTCATGAGATATGAAAAATGGCTATTTTGGTCAATAACTTTTGAACAGTTTGTCAGAAAATCAAGATCTTGGTGTCTATGGATTCCTTGGATGATGCCGAATACGAGGATACTGATTATGTCAATATTTGATGAATCACGTGTCCGCCATTTTGAATTTTGTCATAAATTGCAATATCTTTTAAACAATTTGACATATCTTCACAAAAATTGGTACGTATGACCTTTATAAGGTCCTGAAGGTACCTGAGAAGTTTCAGCACAGCGCCACCTACTGTACCACAGATGTAATGATTATTGCAAAAACGCTTATAACTTTTGAAAACACTTTCCAAAATGTGTATGCTTTATGTCATTTTATTCCCTGGCTTATGCCGATTCCGACAATGTATCATTTGTCATTTTCCTTAAATGTACCTGTCTGCCATATTGAAGTAAATGAAAAACAGTTTTTTCGCTACTCCTCCTACAAATTTTGGTCAATTTTGTCCAAAATCAGCTCAGATGATCTTTGAACCGAGCGGCACAGAAATGACTGAATGGATTTTTGATATTCTGTACCATTCCCGAGATATTCGTCTCTGAATGTGACCTTGCTTGTGTTTGTTGTCTTATGCTAGTTAGCTTAGCATGCTAATTGCTTATCATGCTAACCAGTTGTCATTCTTTTTAATGTGGCTCTTCAGTTATCAAGTTAACCTTGAGCTTCATTAGCATTAAGTTAGCTTAGCATGCTAATATGGTTAGCATGCTAAGTAATGCTTTTTTTGTGAATTCTTTGTTACACTAAAAGTTCTCTTCCACAGCCTGTTGAATGTGCATCCTCAAGTAGCTCAATGTGTAAAGCCAGTTACCTAAAGAGCCCTGTACCCAAAGATAGTGGGTTTGAATCCCAGGTGGAGCGGCTTTATGAAATAGTGTGTTTTGATTCCTTTACTGCCTCTTGGATTAGAAATAAATGCTTTTTGTTTCATGCTGTGTTCATTTTCATCTAAGCTTATGTACATTCTGAGTTCATTCTCGCCCGTAATTCTGAACCAGCTGTTTCATGTTTGTTCATTTTCTGCTGTTTTTCCTCTTCCTGCTCTGTATTGCATTTTTATATTGCAGTTTTATAAAAATTCTTCATTTTTAGTTCATTTTCACATTAACTAATGAACTTCAGCAGTGGTGTCAGCATTCAACTGTACAGTGGTGCAATGAGATGAGAAATGGACATTGGACCCGGTGGTTGTGGGTTCGAATCCCGTGTGGGGTGCCTTTATACAATTGTGTGTAATGAGTTATTTTGATTCCTTTTTTATCCAAATAAGCATTGTACTAATCTTTATTCCTCTTGAATGAGATACAAGTGTTTTTAGTTCATTCCGTGTTCATTCTCATCTGAACTTCTGTTGATTTTCATTTCATTTCCACCTGTCATTCTGAACCAGCTGTTTTGCATGTACGTTCAATTTCTGCTGTTTTTGCTCTTCCTGCTCTGTATTGCGCTACTTGGCCCCGAATTGCTGCTTGCAGCTATATTTCATATATTGTATCCTGTATCTCATTGTGTTTCATTCTTTTTTCACTTGTACTTGTTTGTCATTTTTGTCTATTATATTGTAGTTTTCTAAGGAACCTAAGCGTCCTTGAGCAATGGAAAGGCACTATATAAATAAAACTTATTATTATTATTTATTTTTATTACTATCATTATTTTCTGTTATTTTTAGTATTTTTAATTAACTCTTGTGTCTTCTTTGAGAATGTGTAGCTGTAACATCATCTGCATGTAGATGTATATTTAACAACAGTCATTGTCTCTGTATTTCAGATCCCACAGAATATGTAACAGTGACACCAGTGTTGAAAGAACAGGATGGAGAGAATAAGCCGGATGAAACGACTTCATTTTGAGATAAGACATGCCCACCCGTGTCACTATCACTATGACATCAACACGTGAGCTCCATATACAACAATAAAAAACATATTTCTATTCATCTTGTGAAAGTGAGAACCCCATTTCTGTTGAGCTGTTAAACTGCAGAGTAAAACGATTCTTTGGTTGGTGGTTGATGAAACGCTTTCATACACTATTTCACTAATGCTACACTTCATTCCTGTTACTCTGTTAACAAAATACTGCCTTGACTTTCAGATCTTTGATATTGTGTGATAGTAAACAGCGAGAGTCCGAAATTTAGTAAAAGATCTCATTATCACACAATGTGTTATTGCTTTAAAAAGTGCCAGAAGTGAACCAAATGTCTCCCAGGGAAAACATACTTTAAGTTATTTGGTACATTACGGTGGGAATGGATTGGCTTTGATCACTTATCTTGTCAGTCTGTTGTCAGACACATTCCCTCTTACGCTGGTGTGCGCCATGAAAGAGGAGACCATTTAAAGACATGTAGAAGAAAAGTTCTGTCTGATCACCTGAGATTTTCAAAGTATTTTTGTGAATGCATGTAATCAAATGTTTTCATAAACAGTATGAAGGAGGGGGCATGAATGATCTAAAGATCAACCCGAAAAAGTAATAATACATATACAGATATAAAGCAGTGTTAGTGATATGAAAGAAGTTCTGTGCTGTGCTGTCTTTATTAGTTAATAATAACTGAAAGTCCTTACTTCAAGGTTTTTAATTGTTACAGGACGATGTTGTAAAGCAGTAATTTCGCATTGCCTTTGCTATAATATAACACTTTGTGCTGAATTTGTGCTGGTCAGGTGAACATCTGACCGATCAAGCATAAGCAAAGACACTAATATCATTCAATAAACTGCTCATTTTACCATCACTTCTTCTCCTGCCTCTGTCTGATTGATTCATTCATTCATTCATGTATTATAATAATCAATGGATCAAATATCACAGTGAGAGAGTGGTGAATACAGAATGTGTTTTCATATTCAGTCACAAGAGGGAGCTGAGCTGTACAATATCTTTCTGAAAGCATCCAAAAAGAATCGCTCATTGGTAAAGCTTATAACCCTGCTTTCACAGACCAGGGTTAACACTAGTCCCAGACTAAAATTCATGTGTGAGCTGTCTCAACTCACAAGAACTTACAGTAACATATCTTAAAATATGCCAGAGCCATTGTTTTGTCTCAAGATCTATATCAGTAATGTTTTTTTTTTCTAAGGCATATTTTATAAAAGCTGCTTAAATATCCTTAAAGCTGTACAGCTGTAACAGTGTTAGGATTTTATTTAGTTTTATTGTGAATTCTTATAAATTCAGCAACGGTTAATTTCATTGTTGTACTGATGCCCTCATGTGGGTTGTGTGAGAACTGCAGGCAAAAATGTTCGATAAGACGGGAGATGACGCAACACAGCAGTTGCAATGTGTACTGCACGCTGTGGGTGGAAACAGCTGGCAATTGGAGTCCCAAGATGGCGTCCTTCTAGTTAGACATGCTTTTTCTCTGTCCTTTGTAGACGTGGAGTTTGTAGCTGGAAACTATGTCCTAGTTTTTCTTTTATATCATTTAATATGAAGATACCCCTTACATAATAATATTGAAGTTATAGATATTTTGGATGGGCAAAAGGACAAGTAGAAAACACTCCTCTCCTCACAACGCTAATACTAACGAGATGGAACTTGCTTATGAGTCCGTTATGGAGCCCCGTTGCCTGGCCGATTTCCCTAGTCTGCCTGAAACACACCAAAAAACTGATTCTCTGCCTAAAAAAAAAGGAATCGAGTCAGTGCGAAACCTGATTCTGTCACGGAAGGCACTGAGACTTGCGGGTAAGTTCCAAGTGCAGCTTTAATAGGGCAATCCAAAAATGTAGTACATCCAGGCAAGAGTCAACATCCACAGAATCAGTCCACACAAAACAAGAAAACATAAACCAAAACAGGAAAACAAGAATCCAGGAGTGCATGTGACCATAGCTTAAAACTCAACAACAAAGGCAGAAACAAACTCAGTATAAATAGACAGACACTAATAACATAACTCAAGACAGCTGGGTGCAATGAAGTGATAATGAGTCCGGGAAGTGGGTTATGGGAAATGAAGTCCGAAGAGGTGAGGCAATAGTCCAGGGTGGAGTGCCCTCTGGTAACTTCTGTGCAACAGCTCATCGTCGAAGTAAACTCTCACGATGAACGGTTATCCCTGATGGAGAAAGAAATGCAGGCTGTAAAGGATGAAAATGTGACCTTGAAGTCTAATATTGCAGAGGCTCAACGTTACACTCGAGGATGGTCCCTCAAATTGCATGGCTTGAAGGGAGGATTATAGTGAAAATGTCAGACTGATAACTATTGTTACCCTTGCGAAGGTTGCTTCAGATGTTCAAGACTATGGCGCGGACTCCATGCCAAAATCAATCTTCTGAAAGACAGACTGATCGATCGAACGTCAAACCAAACGTCTATCTGAACATCCTGAACTTTGAGCATCTAACTGAGCGGTCTACATGGTTAAAAACCAGTTAATTTAATTTTGACGTTTGATTGATCAGTCAGTCATTCGAAAGCTTGATTTTGGCACAGAGTCCGCGCCATACAAGACCAGCTTGATCAGGTCTTGGTCGTAAATCAACACCACCAAATGCTATTCATAAGCGACCCATTGTCATTCTGTTCTCGATGTGCCATTACCGTGATGAGATTTGGAGGGCAGCCAAAAATTCCAGATTTTTACTGGACAACGCACTACGCAAGAGAGAAACCGTGGCCGAGGGTGAAGAAGGCTAGAGAGGAAGGTAAATGGGCTGTAAACGAGAGACTGGTTCCCTTAGTAGATTTTATGGCAGAATGGAAACTTCTCCCGAATATTTCGAAATTGGTGCTGCTCATTATAGAACAGGGTTACAAAATATAGTTCGGTTCTCATCCACCCAGGTTCAACGGGGTTCTTCCCACAGTGGTGACCCCAGAGCAGTCTCTGGTTATGGAACAAGAGGTTATGACGCTCTTGCAATAAGGAGCTATAGAAAGGGTTCCTCCTCCCAGCAAGCTGTCAGGCTTTTACAGCCGCTACTTCATTGTTCCAAAGAAGGATGGAGCGCTGCGTTCCATCATAGATTTACGGGTGTTAAATTGATCTGTACAAAAATTAAAGTTCAAGATGCTTACACTCAAACAGATTGTCCCACAGATCGGTCCGAGGACTGGTTTGTGGTGATAGACCTGAAAGATGCATACTTTCATGTATCCATCCATCCTCATCACAGGAAGTTCTTCAGGTTTGCTTTCGGGGACGAAGCTTACCAATACAGGGTTCTTCCCTTCGGCCTATCTCTATCAACCCGCACATTCACGAAGTGCGTGGATGCAGCTCTGGCTCCGCTCTGACTCCAGGGCATCCGCGTACTGAACTATATCGACGACTGGTTGATTTTAATCAAACAGAACAGTTGGCAGTTCAACATCGAGATGTTGTTCTGTCACACATGAAGAGGCTTGGGCTGAGGCTCAATGGCAAGAAAAGTGTGCTTGTTCCGGCTCAAATCACCAACTACTTAGGGGTAGTTTGGGATTCCACCATGATGCAGGCATATCTGTCCCCTGCTCGTGTGAGTTCCATTCTCGGAGCTGTGAATGGGGTGAAGTTAGGCCAGTCACTCACTGCCAAACAGTTTCAAAGACTGTTGGGTCAGCTGCGTCCAACTGATACATTTTTGGCCTTCTGCACATGAGACCCTTGCAGTGGTGGATCATCTCACTTGCTTACGAGGCAACTGGACAGCCATCTCCACTAGCTGTCCGTGCTCATTCTACCAGGGGTATGGCGGCCTCGAAGGCCTTAATGTCAGGAGTATCCATTAATGACATATGTGATTCAGCTGGATGGTCATCCCAGCACACATTCATTAGGTTTTATAACCTGGATGTAGGCTCCACTCCAGGGTCTTCAGTTCTGTCTACAAGATAACAGACAGGTACTTGGTTTTACGGCGTAGTTGGGACAGCGTTCCCATAACGTCATATGACGTAGCGTTGACAGTTCCCATGAAAGGGAATGTCTCGGGTTACTTGTGTAACCCTGGTTCCCTGAATAAGGGAACGAGACGTTACGTCGCGTTGCCGTACCCCCGGCATACCTGTGAGCGTCTTGCTTCAGCCATAATCCAGAATCTAGCGTTCTTTGTTCTAGGTATGCTTTCCCAGCCAACATGTCCATGAGGGCCCCATGTGGGTTTTTGATGGGCTGTCATTTAGGCCCTGCATGGGCAACCCAAGTGGGGCCCATAGAATTTTGTCCATCGGCTCCACACAGGCCCCATGTGTGTTAGCCCATAGGGGCACATGATGGGTCCATAGTGGGCTCTAAGTGTGTGAGTGGGCTCTCATTTGTGTGTTCATTATAGGGGCCCACATGGGTCACATATGGGTTCTAATAAATGGGGCCAATGTGGGCCACATACAGAACCCTTATGGGACCCAGAAGGGTGATAACACTGGACCCCCAAATGGCCTCTCTATGGGGTTTTTGTGGGACCACAGTGGGTGAGAACTAGGCCCCATTTATATTTCTTTTTTATTCCTGAAGGTGAAATTAACGTGCTTTAATGTGCTCATTTGCAAAAGAAACTTATGTTTTAGTAAACCTGTACCTGACTTAATATAATTTAAATTACATGAGAAAATATTTGTATTGTGAAAAAAATGACTTTCAACTCAGAATTTGTAAACCACCTTTTTTATTGATCATAAGAAAAAGTACAATAAAACAGGATAAGAGCTTTGAAAATTCTTCAGTCCATCACTCCTGGGTTGGGCAGACCCATCAGCTTCATATCTAAAGAACAATAATGAGAGAAAAAACAGAAAAGGCAATTATTTTAAAATACTATCAAATCATTAACAGGAGCACTCTCTTAAAAAGCATGCATGATTATGATCAAGCCACGTCAGTACTTTATATTTCTTTCCAAATGGTTAAAGTAACACTTAAAGGGAGATTTCTACTACTAAAAGGAATATGAACAAGTTAAAGTTCAAAACGATGTGCTTGATATAACATAAGTATGACTTTACAAAAGCACATTACATTACAAAAATAACACAACATAAATAAAAGTGGACACCAGTTCACCAATTATAGACCCATCTCACTACTCTCACAGTTTTCAAAAATGTTAGAAAAATTGTTTGTGGTAAGGCTTGACAAATTTACAGAAAAAAAAATAAATTGCTAAATCATCACCAATATGGATTCAGGTCTAATTGGTCTACTTTGATGGCAGTCATGGAACTGGTGGAGAAAATAACAACAGCAATAAACAAGCAATATACAGTGGGGGTATTTATAGATCTCAGTAAGGCCTTTGATATCATTGACCATGCACTGCTATTGAAAAAAGATGGAAAGATATGGTGTCAGAGGAACTGCATATGCATGGCTGAAAAGTTATTTAAGTGTCAGGCTACAATATGTACAAATGAATAATGTAAATTCTGGAAAAAAAATAATTACACACGGAGTCCCACAAGGCTCGGTATTGGGACCCAAATTATTCATAATGTATATAAATGATGTCTGCGAGGTTTTACAAAATCTAGATTGTATTCTATTTGCTGACGATACCAGCCTGTACCGCTCAGGAACAGATCTGGAGCAACTCCTGAATACTGTTGAAAATGAGCTAAGGATATTAAAAAAATGGTTTGACATAAACAAACTATCAATGAACTTAAGTAAAACTAAATATATTATATTGGCAATAGGAAAATTAAAAAAGAAGTCAAAATTAAAATAAATGATATAGAAATTGAAAAGGTATCTGCCAAAAAATTATTGGGGATCTGTATTTATGAACATTTGAATTGGAAAATGCATATACATTTTATAAAGATGAAAAATGCTAAAACTATTGCTATAATGTGTAAAATGAAAAACTTTGTAAATCAACAGTCATTATTCTCTCATTCTGCCATACCTTAGGTATTGTGTAGAAATTTGGGGGAATAATTACAATTCAAATATTAATCCAATCTATTTACTCCAAAAGAAGGCTATTGTAAATCAGGAAAAATATTTTGCATCAACAAATCCCTTATTTATAAAATTAAATACCTTGAAAATACATGACCTTGTTGACCTAAATACAGCAATTGTGATCTACAAGGCATGCAACCATCAGCTCCCTCACAGTCTCCAGGAGATGTTCAAGCTCAGAGAGAGTCAGTATAACCTCAGAGGAATAGGCATTTTTCAAAAAAACAATGCGAGAACAAATAAAAAAGTAAATGTATTACCGTTAGAGGGGTAAATTTGTAGAATAGTCTAGATGAGAAATTAAAAGGGTGTTATACAGCAAAACTATTGTAAAAAATGTACAAATCTAATGTCATTGAAACATATAAAGGATTAGTATTATATATATATATATATAAAAAAAAAAAATGATTAGTTAAAAGGATTATTATTATTGCAAATGTGCGAACCAATGGGAAGATGATTAACCTAATTTAATTCTGTTTTAACTTATGTTTTATTATGTATGACTTTGTTTTCTTCTTGATATACTGTTTTATGGTAAGAGGGCTAGGCATAATAAGCTTAGACTTCAGCCTAGACCCTTTCGGTCTTTGTCCTTGTCTTTGATATTTTGAAGGATTGTATCATTTAATTTAAAAGTTTTTTTTTTTTTTTTTTTCAGATGGATGGATGACCGAATAAACTAAATAAACTAAAACTAAAAACACGTGTGCGGCTTCTCTCCAGTGTGGATCCTCTCGTGTTTTTTCAGATGTCCTGACTGCCTGAATCTCTTGTCACAGTGTGAACACTTGTAAGGTTTTTCTCCAGTGTGAATTCTCTGGTGTCGTTCTAAATTGGTCGCTGTAGTAAACATCTTCTCACACTCAAAGCACATGTACTCTCTCACACCAGTGTGTGTTTTCTGATGTTCATGTAAATATTGCAGCCGTGAAAAACTCTTTCCACATAAATAACATGAATGTAGCTTCTCCTTCATATGAACTGTCAAGTGTCTCTTCAGGGTTGATGACCCAATAAATGATTTGCCACATTGATCACATGTGAACGGCTTCTCTCCGGTGTGGATCCTCTTGTGTGCTTTAAGGTGTGCTGATCGCGTGAAACTCTTCCCACATTGATCGCATGTGTGTGGCTTCTCTCCACTGTGAACTCTCATGTGATCCTTAAGATGTACTTTTAGTATGAAGCTCTTTCCACATTGACCACATGTGAACTGCTTCTCTCCAGTGTGGATCATCATGTGATCTTTAAGGTGTGCAGATTGACTGAAACTCTTCCCACATTAATCACATGCGTACGGCTTCTCTCCGGTGTGAACTCTCATGTGACGCTCAAGATATTGTTTTACTGAGAAACTCTTCCCACACTGATCACATGTGAACGGCTTCTCTCCAGTATGAACTCTCATGTGAACATTAAGACTTTGTTTTGTTGTGAAACTCTTTCCACACTGAGTGCAGTTTGCAGATTTCTTGCCTCTTCTTTTCTTTAAAAATGTCTTTTTAGTCTTTGAGCGACTCAAAGGTTTTTCTCCAGGTTTGTCATGATGTTTCTCCTCCACTTCACTCAGATCTTCACTCTCCTTCTTCACTTCCATCAGCTCTGAAATGAAAGAAAAAGGGTAATTTAATTTTCAGTACATCAAAATAATTTAAAGAGAGAAATGTAAAGTGAAAGGTCGTAAAATTGAGCCTTGTTGTGATAGACAACTGCTATAAAACATTCTGATCATATTTATGCATTTGCATTTTCATAAATTAATTACATTAAGATTAATCAACCAATTGTAAAGAGCCACCTGTCGTCCCAACTGCAGAATCCAGAGGTCTGGGTGAAGGTATAATACGTGTCTTTTCAGCGCTCCTGTGAAATTCAACTAATTTTTAGAATTTAGTCTCAATTTTACTTTAACTCTACGCTTAATCTGACTCCAATATCAAATGGTTATTAAATTGAGATTTACTAAATTAAGACAATCAGCACTGAATGGAGGTCTTCTGGCTACAGAATTTCCCAATAGCTGCTCTGCCACCTTCCCTTAAATAATTCTTGATAATTCATTATAAATAAATTAAGAAAATAAAGTAACATTGCTCTGAATTATAGTATTCCCCATTCATTCCTATGGTGCCGAAATCAAGTACATTCAATTTGTGTGTGTGTGTATATGTGTGTGTGTGTGTGTTCAGGTGGCAAACTAGCCAAGGATTAAGGAATCTGACAACCACTCAGATTAAGGAAATTGTTATTTTTGTTTTTAAATTGCCCATATTTGTCTTAAAAAAAAAAAGGGTCCTTGTGACCCTTGACATACATGAAAGGGGAAAGATAAATTGACAAGAAACATCTTATGTGGTCTACAGACATTCTTAGTGAACTTTCAGTGTCTTGAATCAGGGGGAGAGGAAGGGATGAGGAGAGGGGGGAGGGGTGCAGATAAACGAGAGAAAAGTTTGGTCAAGCGTGTCCTGTGCTCTTTACTCAATTATTATATTAAAACATTAGAGCATGTTTCTGTAATACCAGAAACACAAGATCAGTGAAGTTTGCGGTAAAGTCGAGTAGATTGTATATTTTGAAATGATTATTATTTGTTATTTATGTTGTAAAAGAGATTCACGGAGTGTGACATCATATCATGATCGTTTCAGCGTCTGTAGAAAGTTCACATGCTCAAAGTCTAGACTGACTGCATCTTTAAATGTGTTATTATCAGTGTCCTTCATGATTCACTCAACCCTGTTACTTCTGACATGATTTTCCTGCTTTCAAAAACACCCGGAAGTGACATCATCTGGGCTCTCTCTACAGCATGATGGGACAAGAAAATAATCCTCAATCCATTGTCTCAGTTTTTACACAAATGATGACTGCATTCATCACCCTGTTACCAAAGTTACTGTAAGAAGAGATTTTGCTCAAGTTACACTTACAACCCTGTCAGCCATTCTGGAAAGTTTGTTTACTTCAAATATTTTGGTGTTTACAGTTTATTCCTAAAAATGTTGTAAAACTATATTGAAAATAAAAACTGTGAAGCAGATATTGAAATAATGTAAAATAGTTTGATCTGATGTTTACAATCATTATGAAAGTTTCTCAAACTTCCCTTTGCTGAGCTTTTGTGAGAAAAGGTCATTATGTCTCATTTCACAGTTTGACTGTTTCTCTAAATGTACAAAAGTGCAAAAGTGCTTGAATCTTTCTATCATGAATGTTGTTCAGCATCATGAATGAATGAAGAATAAACACCAACCTCTTTGTTCTTCAGTATCTTCAGTGTGTTCATTCTGCAGGGTTCTGGATCACTCATGTTCTCACTGTCCTCTTTAATAAACTCATCTTTGCAGATTTCAGCTCTTCTGATGCTCTGATGCTCGTCTGATGGGAATATTTCAGCATTATTGATGACTGCTGTGACTGATGATGTGATTGATGTGGGAGGAGCTTCACTGATGATGTGAGTGATGTGGGTGGAGCTTCACTGATGATGAACTGCTCTAGGAGAAGCTGATCTGATATTGATGTCTTGATAACAGAATATAAATAATGCAAATTCTTCCAAATATAAATAATGATAGAAAAACAGAAATAAATGTAGATATTGTAGTCATCAAATCCCTCAGTCTGTTGACAGCAATGAAATGCTTTAAGTGTCAATTTACAGCAGATCTGAAGACATCAGCATAATAAATGAGGTGAAAACAGGAACTATTGACATGAATAAAGAGTGTTTTCAGCAGTTTCTCTGTTAATATTGATGATCCTCAGACTATCAACACTCATTCAACAAGACATTCAGATCATCTCACTTTATTCTGAGTGTTTGCTGTTAGAAACTGATTATTTGAGTCAGGATATATGAGAAAAGACTATAAAACTGCTCTACTGAAAGACAATACTGTTATTTCTGACAATATGACATTAATAACACAAAAACAAACATAAGGACACTCACCATCATCAACCACTAAAGATAAATAACTACAGCAATATGATAGATATGAATTGTAAGTTTGATTTTCTAATAAGTACATTGATTGCAGTAGTGAAATTAGATCAGAAGAGCAATAATCATAAAACCTTTTGTCATAATACAGAATCATCCCGAATTTAAGATATCAAAGCAGTGTTCAGTATTAAACTCATACGGATCACAGTTTGTCCAGTAAAGGCTACATGTAGATTAGAGAGGAAGAATTAAAGTGTGAACTCAATGTAAATGAAATACACTAAAATGAGTTTTCACAAATATAAACCAGAATGAGAGTCTGAGGAGTGAAAGGATTAAGTGTAGATTATAGAGATTTTTAGTTTAAGATGATTTAAGTTTTATCTTCTTTATATTGTAACCAATGAAATAAGTGTTTTTATTGTTATGACCGCCTCCTGTGAGACTTTACTTAAACTGAGGCTCAAAACAGAAGCACAGGAGAGTCTTCTCCATCATTCCTGAAGATGAGAACTTTATGATTGAGGCAGATCTGACTATCCTGACCTACCTGAATATCACAGGGTTAAAGCTGAATGATTAACAACCACCACC